>SJYV01032607.1:645238-658210 GCA_006410875.1 Neotragus pygmaeus
ATTTGAATCAGTTCTAATGAGATGGATGAAACTGGAGCCTATTATACAGAGTGAAGTAAGCCAGAAAGAAAAACACCAATACAGTATACTGACACATATATATGGAATTTAGAAAGATAGTAATGATGACCCTGTATGTGAGACAACAAAAAAGAGAGACACAGACATAGAGAACGGACTTTTGGCCTCTGAGGGAGAGGGAGAGGGTGGGATGATTTGGGAGAATTGCATTGAAGCATGTATACTATCATGTAAGACATGAGGCACTGGTCTATGTTTGATGCAGGATGCTGGGGGCTGGTGCACGGGGATGATCCAGATAGACAATGTGGGGTGGGACATCAGGGGAGGGAGGATTGAGGATTGGGGGGTCGTGTACACCTGTGGTGGATTCGTGTCAATGTATGGTAGAACCAATACAGTATTGTAAAGTAGAATAAAGTAAAAAAATAAATTAAAAAAATACATAATTTTCAGATCAGAAATATAAAATTCAAGAAGAATAGAAAAACCTGTATTCATACCTAGATATATCTGTGTGGATCTCTGTAACTGAAAGAGAAATTCTAACAACCCATCAAAGAACAATACTTGGATTGAAGGCAGACTTTCTAACAGCAACAATATATGAAGAAGACAAATTTTACTCTGGGCATCACAAATAATTCTAGGCTAATGTCAAGTCTTTTGAATAAAAATGTCCTAAGTGGCTACAAATTAAGTCAAGAAGGGATATTAAAAAAACATTTCACCCAGTATATTCCTGAAGCAAAGAGGGTGCATTAATTTGGAGATAAAATGACTCGAGTGTTTTAACTCAAATCTTCCTGAAGGGAGAAAATGCCTTATTCACAAGCTAAGCTGAGAGTGTTGCACACAGCCTGGGATCTGGGCAGGTGATCAGTGAATATTCATTGAATAAATGAATATATAAATGGATGATTTACAAACTAGGTAAATATATTTCATGTTAGGAAATCAACAGTACATATACAATAATAGAGAAGAGGTTCCATTTCACACTGCATTATGTATAAGTTAGTACATATTAATGCCTAGAGAAGAAGGCTTCCTGCTCAACTATATCTTTTAGGCTGAACAGAAGACCGGAAGGAAATATTAATGATTTCCTATTTTAGCATTTTTCTTTTTCACGCTCTTATGCTTAACCTCAAACATCTTACAAATGAACACTCATAAGTAGCAACTACTTCTGCTATAAAGCCAAATAGACCTTACCCCAAACTTCTGTTTTGTACAAAATACTCAATAAAAGAAAAGCAGCATTGCACAGACCACCCCAAACCTGTGGAATTTTTAACCAGGAAACTAATAAAATAATAACAGTCCTAATAAAAATACTGTCACAATTACATCTCTCATAATTTTGCACCCAGAGGAAGTCAGTCAGTCCCTGGTCAACTTGGGACTCATGCTTCTTTCTTCAAGATATTTATTCTTAGAGGCGGCCACGACAATAAAGCACTGATTTCATGAAAACTGAAAATCTTCATTTGAGCATGGACACTTTTCATCAATCGTTTTTGAAGTTCAGAGGAATAAACAGTATACATATGCAACCACTTCACTTGTATTCTCTCGGAGAGTGAAGTGAGGGACAATTCTAGCAACCCTCTAAACAAGCTACTCCTAGAAACAAAGGAGGATGATTCTGTATGATTTGTTGTTTTTCAGTCCCTAAGTCATGTCCAACTCTTTGTGACCCTGTGGACTGAAGCATGCCAGGCTTCCCTGTCCTTTACTATCTCCTGGAGTTTGCTCAGATTCATGTTCAATGAGTTGATTATCTAGGATATTGTTTTTCAGTTAAAGACTTCATATATTGGCCTAGCTTTCTCTTTAATTTTGGGAAGACTTGCCAAGATCAATTAAATATTAATCCCCAGGTGGCTGGGGAGAAGAGATTGAACTGACATTTCTACATTATGTTGGCATCATTTTCCTATTTGCCAAATGTAGGCATGCTGATTTGTGTTCAGAGAAACAAAACTTGAACATTTTGCAGCATAGCAGAACAGAGAAAGCTTGAGAATGTTTCAACCTTAGCATGTAAACAGCTATTTTTTTCCCCTGGCCGATACAGAGGTGAATGAAGCACACAGGCAACTGTCCTCACAGAGCTTACTTCTATCAACTGTATGAAGGGAGAAGCAGTCAATCGTTCCATCTAATCAATCTGTTCACTAATGGCTACTAGAAAGGTATCATGCTAAGTTGTCTCAGTCGTGTCCAACTCTTTTGCGGCCCCATGGGATTCTCCAGGCAAGAATACTGGAGTGGGTTGCCATGCCCTCCTCCAGGGGATCGTCCCCACCCAGGGATTTATCCCAGGTCTCTTATGTCTCCTGCATTGCCAAGCAGATTCTTCAACACTAGTGCCACCTGGGAAGTACAGAAAGCTGTATCAGATGACAAGAAGTATCCTGCAAAGAACTGATGTGATCATGACATTTTAGCTACAAACTGAATGACAAGTTGGGTCCAGATTGGGAGACTGAGGCAAAATAGCCTAGATGGAGAAAACAACTCGTGAAAGACCCAAAACTGCGAAAGAACATGGGGAGGCTGAAAAAAACCAGAGGTCTATGTAGTCAGAATTTTAGCAGCATGGAGAGAGGAAATAACATAGGAAATCAGGGAGGTGGTGGGAACCGATGTTTTTAGGGCTTTTTAAGTAGGTTAAGAAGTTTGGGTTTGATACATACTTATACCAATGACATGCTAATTGGAAGGATTTAAGTGTGAAAATTTAAATTGATGTACAATTTAAAAATAGTTCTCTGGTTACTGTGGGGATGATGGATTGTAGAGGCAAGGTGAACTATAAGAGATCCAACAGGAAGCTATTTTAAAAGATGAACAATGATGCAGGTTTGGAGCAGTGGAGACGGAAAGAAATGGAGACTTACATAAGTAGCTAAAGGTAGAGATGAGAATCATTACTGATGAATCTGCAGGAGAAAAACAGAGAAAAATGAAATGAAGAGTAATTCTTCATCATGTAGTAGTTCTCTGTTTAGTTTTTGAAGGAACTTCCACACTGTTTTCCATAGTGGTTGCACCAACTGACATTCCCACCAACAATGTAGGAGGTTCCCTTTTCTCCACATTGTCACTGTTTGCTATTTGTGGTGTTTTGGATGACGGCCATTCTGACAGGTGTGAGGTGACATCTCCAGGTGGTTCTGATATGTGTTTCTCTAATAATTATTGATATGGATCATCTTCTCATGTGCCTGTTGACCATTTGTATGTCATCTATGGAAAAATGTCTATTCAAGTACTTTGATCATTTTTATAAAATCAAATTGACTTTTTTGGGGGTGTTGAGTTGTATGAGCTATTCATGTATTGTAGAAACTAATCCCTTATCCATCATATAATTCGCAAAGGTTTTCTCCCATTCAGTATGTTGTGTTTTTGTTTTGTCAATGTTGCTTTCGCTATGCAAAGTATTGCTACAATTTATGTCAAAGAGTGTTCTGCCTATACTTTCTTTTAGGAATTTTATGGTTTCCATTCTTACATGTAGATGTTTAATCTATTTTTTGTACATGATGTGAGAAAACATTCTATTTCCTCCTCCTTATACATGTGGCTGTTAAGTTTTCCCATCACTGATTATCGAAGAATTGTCTTTTCTCTATTGTATTTTCTTGTCTCCTTTGTTATAGATCAATTGACCATAAGTGTGTGGGTTTATTTCTAGACTTTCTATCCCGTTCCGTTGATCAATGCATTTGCTGTTGCGTCAGTACCATGCTGTTTCAGTTTCTGTAGTTTTGCAGTATAGGCTGAAGTCAGAGAGCGAAATTCCCCCAGCTTTGCTTCTCTTTTTCATCATTGTTTTGGCTGCTCGAGGTCTTTTGTGCTTCCACACAAAGCTTAAAAATATCTGTTCTATGTCTGTTAAAAATGCCTGGGTATGTATCCAAAGAAAGCAAAACACTAATTTGCAAAGGTATATAAACACGAATGTTCACAGCAGCATTATTTACAATAGCCAAGTAACGGAAGCAACCTTAGTGTCCATCAACAGGTGAATGGATAAAGAAGGTGAGGCATATATATAAGAGTGTGTGTGTGCTCAGTCGTATTTGACTTCCTGTGATCCCATGGACGGTAGCCCACCAGCCTCCTCTGTCCATGGAATTTTCCAGGCAAGAATATTGGAGCGGTTTCCATCTCCTACTCCAGGGGATCTTCCTGATTCAGGGATCAAACCCACATCTCTTGCATCTCCTGTGTTGGCAGGTGAATTTTTACCTACTGGCCACCTGGGAAGCCCCTGCTGTGTATGCATGTACGTGTGTATACATATGCATACACACATATACACAATAGAATATTATTCAGGCCTAAAAAATCATGAAGTAATGCCATTTGCAACAACTTGGATGGGCCCAGGAGGTATTATGTTTAGTGAAATAAGTCAGAAAGAGAAAGAAAATATTCTGTTATCACTTATATATAGAACCTAAAAAGTAAAGCAAACTAGTGAATATAACAAACAAAACCAGCCTCACAGATGTAGAGGACAAACTAGTGGCTACCAGGGGGAAGAGGGCAGTGGGGAAGCGTAAAGTAGGGCAATGAATGAAGAGGTATGAACCATCATGTATAAAATAACCTACAGGATATAATGTACCATACAGGAATATAGCCTATATTGTATAATAATATACATGGAGTATAATCTATAAAGATTTTGAATCACTGTGTTGTACAATTGCTAGTAATATCATATTGCAAATCAACTATACATTGATAAAAATAGTAAACACAGAATTTAATCAAAATATGAATATAGCAGCTTAGTATGGTGATAGTTACTTCTTTAACAAAGTATTTTGGTTAAATTTGTTTAACAAAAAGAGATAAATGTAATACTGTTTCCTATATTAATTGCCTATATCCACAATGTCAATGAATAATTTTGTACAGCTTTTTCAATTCTTCCTTATTGTGTATTTGATCTGGTTATCAAAATATGACTTTATGTATATTGAGTCTAAGACTAAATGGTTCCTCTTTCCAATAAAAAGCCATATACAGTGTTTTATGTTATATCTCAATAAAGCTAGGGGGAAAAAAAAAGAGTTACTCTTGGATTTAGGCTTAAAAACTCAGGGAGATGATGGTGCTTCTTTTAAATTCAGGTACACTTCATTTATATTATAGTAGTTGCAATTGTACAGTATAGGATTCATCATTCTTACAGATGATACTCCATTATAAGTTACTATTTATAAGATAATGACTATAATTCCCCATGCTCTACAACGTGTCCTGCTTTTCTGTGAGGTAGTGGTGCTTTTGAAGCACGACTTTTGAAGTGGAGACTCACACTTGTGTTGTAATATTTAGTAAAAGGGGCAAATTTTTCACAATATATTAAGTTAAAACATTTTGTAAATCAATATATACCTTATAATCTCAATGGTATTCTAAAAATATTCCACATACACACATTTGCATAGCACTGGAAGAATTTGTACTAAAAATATCTACATTAACGTAACGACTATGAATAGCAGCTGCTGAAACATTAGTTAAATAAATGAATATTGTTTATTTGCACTTTACCCATTTTAATTGCCTACTTGATTTACCATTTGTTTCATTTTCTTTTTCATTTAAAACACATATTCAATATATTTCCAATTTTCACTGCAAAGCTAACCTTAGCCATTGCAGAACATCTGGAAAAATATCAAAGTCCAAAATATAAAATAAAAATTACCTATCATCTCACGATTACCCAGAAGTAGTCATGTATTCATGTACATGCATAAGCATGCATTTTTTTCAAGTATAAATGAGATCATGACATGCACCAAGTTTGCAGGAAGAAAGAGAAAGATAAAAGAAAAGAGGCATTAGTTACTAGAGTTGTTTAAAAGTAACTAGTTTCTAGGATGTAATAAAGACTCAAATTATGTTCTATTTGGAGGTCAAGGGCATGAGTTCTCACTGTTATAAATAGCATATATATTTAAAAGTATTTACTTTATATTTCTAACCTATTAGCAAACCACTATTATCTTCAGCTCTTTTGCCTAAGTCTTTCAACAGGCTCCATTAATAATTTTCCATTTACTGTACTACAGGGATTTAAAAAATAAGAGTCAATAAAACCATCTTCATGCACCAACAAATCAAACTGTGATAACACTAGTGATTTGAAGCAATGGAGGGCTGTTAAGTCAGCAAGGAAGAAATTAATCTGTACTCTAAATACTTCTATCATGGATAGCATAATTGTATATTTGCAGAGACTTTATGATTCAAATCTGGGGAAAATGAACTTATACTCTCTTGTGACATTAAATACTTTTCAAAGTATAAAATTATGTGTTAAGGACATAAGACCCTGTAGCACAGCACAGCTCTTTGGAGATGTCTTATATAAACAAATTAAGCAAATTTGCTTAAATAAATAAGCAAATTACACAATTTCTTTAGTGTATGAATTTCTCCCACTTTAGTCATAATTTAATAAATTATTAAATGACTGAATAACTCTCCAAACTGATCAAGGATAGAGATATATAAATAAAAGCAGAGTTAATATAAAATCCCATATATACAGGGGAAAAGTTCAAAGTGGAAACTGATATAAGAAAATATCTCAGTTGATGAAAATTAAGCCACTTGAACTATTTAAGACAAGTCAGACATATGAAGTTGCTGATGTTTATCTTTTGTTGGATACTCAGTTCAGTTCAGTTCAGTCGCTCAGTCATGTCCGACTCTTTGCGACCCCATGAATCGCAGCACATCAGGCCTCCTTGTCCATCACCAATTCCCGGAGTTCACTCAGACTCACGTCCATCGAGTCAGTGATGCCATCCAGCCATCTCATCCTCTGTTGTCCCCTTCTCCTCCTGCCCCCAATCCCTCCCAGCATACATGATTGTCTCTTTATACATGAACTGTTAACAGTAGAATAAATGGGTTTTAATCTTTCTACCATGATCACTCCAATTCTGANCTTGCAAAGTTCTTCCCCAAATCAACGTAAGATAGAAAATTGTATATTTGTTTAGCTATTGGTTTCATTTTTAACATCAAATTTTAAAAGTCTGCCTGAAAAAATTACTACTTTATTATTTTTCCCCAAATTGTTCTCATACAAATTATTCAATGACTCCTCCTTATGTTCATTGTATCTGATACCACAGAATTCTGTGTCCATACATCCATGTATGACCCTTTTCTTTCTATGTTCATGAAACAAACATTTATTGTTTTTAATAGCTGGTTAACAATGTTTTAATAATTTCAGGCCAACAACAAAGGGACACAGGCATCCATATATATGTATCCATTCTCCCCCAGTTGCCCTCCCATCCAGGATGCTGCACACATTGAGCAGAGTTCCATGTGCTATCAGTAGATCCCCATCAGTTATCCATCTTGAATGTATCAGTGTATACATAGAGCAGCTGAACGGAACTGATACATAGCAAGACCCCTTTCTTTGTTTATTCCTGTTATTTTCATCATCGATCCCACTCCTGTTTTGTATGGAACATAGACCCCACCTATTAAAATGTGCTTTATATAGGTCCTTGAATAATGTATGTGCTTAGTCGCTCAGTAGTGGCCAATTCTGCAAGCCTGTGGACTGTAGCCCACCAGGCTCCTCTGTCCATGGGGTTCTCCAGGCAAGAATACTGGAGTGGGTTGCCATTCCCTTCTCCAGAGGATCTTCTTGACCCAGGGATCGAACCCGGGTCTCCTGCATTGCAAGCAGATTCTTTATTGTATGAGCTACAGGGAAATTCTTTGAATGTATGCTGCTGCTAAGTCGCTTCAGTCGTGTCCAACTCTGTGCGACCCCATAGACAGCAGCCCACCAGGTTCCCGTTTCTGGGATTCTCCAAGCAAGAACACTGGAGTGGGTTGCCAATACATCCTTATAAAATATGAATTGCTTGTTGCATGTGCTTCAAATGTACATTCAGTGTAAAATCCCATGGATCATTCTGTGTTTTACTGTATCAGTTTCATTAGAGTTGCATCTATTTTGTTCATCTTTTCAAATAATCCATGGCTCCTTTATTCATATTCTCTATTTTATTTCTGTCCCTACCATTATCATTTTTTCCTTAGGTTTCACCAGGCTTCTTTTTTTTTTTCCAGTTCCACAGATCAAGAGTTCAGCTCATTTTCTTTCCGTTTCCTGCCCCATGAATGCAGGCCTTGTCATTCACCACCTTGCTAGGACCCAACACCCTTCAGCTATCATGAAGAATCATTTTGTTAAATTGCCCTCTCTGCCAATTCTCTTGAGATTTTGATTAGGATGGGGGATTTGAGGTATTTGACTGGAGTTGCATTAACGTGAATTTGGACAGAATTAGACATTTTACAATAGTTAAAACTCTCTTATTGAAGGAATGTGCTAAGTGTGTTAGTTTCCCAGGCTGCTGTAACAAAATACCACAAATGGGGTGGCTTAAAATAAGAGAAATGTATTCTCTTGCAATTCTGGAGGCTAGAAATCCAAAATCAAGGTGTGGGCAGGGCCATGCTCTCTCTGAAGTCTCTAGAGGAGGGTCCTTTATTGCCTCTTTCTAGTTTCTGGTGGTTGTCTGTGATTCTTGATGTTCCTTGGCTTGTAGCTGCATCATTCTAATGTCTGCCTCCATCATCAAAGGCCTTCTTCATTTTGTGTATGTCTGTGTACAAATTTCCTTCTTCTTATAAGGATACCAGTCACTGGATTAGGACCCACTTAATCCAGCATGATCCGATTTTAGCCGAGACAGTATTTCCAAATGAGGCTACATCTCCAGGTTTCTGGGAGACGTTATGTGGGGTGGCTTTTCAACCCAGTACAGTAAGGCCCTTTCTTTTTATGTCTTTATGACCACTGGAAGGGGAATATATGCATAGTTTTTCAGACCATCACATTTTTTGAACTGGTAATTACTATTAAAGGAATGCATTTTGGATAGTGGAAGTGGGAAGACCCCCACCAGATTCCTACTAAGCTCTCCTGTTAGTAGATATGAGATTTCCATCAGTAGAATCAGAAGGAAATTGTTATTAAAAACTGGACCATTATTTCTACCCTACCTAGGACTTGTTCTTTTGTCCTTTTCTTTTAGTTGATAACTCTATGTTTTTTGATCAGATAAATTCTCTTTTAACTTGGCAACAGAAGAGACTTTCTGGGCTTTCTGATCACTTTAGCCCAAGCCTTTTTACTTTCCCAAACTGTCATTTTGGCAAATATCCAAATCCTAGAATATAAGCAGGTGGTGGGTAGAGGTAGTCCCCTTTGTATAGAAACATTTACAGTTTCTGTTCCAAGAGTTACATGGCACATTTGCAGTATTTTTTCCTCTTGTTCGTTCACTCCATTTTTACACTTTTGCAAAACAACTGCTATTGTTAACTCTTCTAAGTACCCTTGTGAACACTGGGAATCGTTCTGTTGTCAAAATCTTTGCAGCTGGCTTCCAGCTAGTATTTTGTAATCCATTCTGAAAATCTGAATAGCCCCTAGTTTTTCATGTCAGTTATGTTTGCCATTGTAGAGATAATTGTGAGTAATGATCAAGGTTTGGTTGACCCACCTCCCCTCCTTTTCATATGACTATAAGAGGCGTTAGGAATCAGATTCCTAAAACTGATAGAAACTAATTCTTTTCTGTTCGGTGTTTAAACTTTCCTCAAAGACATTATTATTTATTCCACTTCTAAGCATTGATTTGTCCTTGAAATCCATGTGATTTATCCTTGATATGTGTGGGTGTTTTCTAAGTTTTCTTTTCTTTTTTTATTTCTATGAGAATGGTTCATATAGAGCTTTGGACTTTTGAGTGGGTACCAGGCTTTTCAATTTCACGGACCAATGAGAGGGAAAACAAAAAAGGACTCAAATCACATTGCCAGCATTTTATTTTGCCAGGAGTATATATTTGAAAAAAAAAAAAAAAAAAAACTCCACCATTTTCTATCATTGTCATTTCATTAAAGGACATTTTAACATCAAAACAAGTTAAGGAAGTAATCTTGCAATAAATGAAAGTCTTTCAAGTGGAATGCAATTTTTTTAAGTGCTACCTTGTCCTTTTCGCCTGGGTCCAGTGGAAATCTCCATAAAGACTTGTGAGAACTGCTGCCTTCAGAGCACAATCTGTGTCCTCTTACTGGTTGTCTTTTAGCGCTTTCTGTTACCCTCATTTTGTCAAGGTTGCTCCTCCCGGGCATTTCCCCCTCGCGCTCCAGCAGCATCCACAGCCCTTTCCCCCTGGCCCTGGCTCCACTGCCACTCGGGAGGCCCCTGACCGTCAGCTCTGCGAGGCTGGATGTCATAGGAGCCCGCAGTGGGAAAGCCCAGCAGAGGCGGCAGCTGTTAGTGCCGAGGTGACAGAGCAGCTGTTCGCTGTCGTTCCAGAGCCGTCTCATCATCTGTTGTGCACAAAGGTGGCTTTGCCATTCTCCATGGTCGTCCTCCCCCCCAGCCTGGGAGCACCCAAGGCGTTTCATCTTGCTGCCGTGACTCAAGGTCTTGGCCATTTGTCTTCCTTTCCTTCAGGGGTTTCAATAGACTTTTTGTGTCATAGATTGGAGTGGTTCAATGTCAAATACAAAACGCAGGCCTCCAGAGAGCAAGGATTCCTGCCCTTTGGGCTTTGATCAGTTTTCTTTCTGAATTCCAAGGACAGCCTCTGCACATCTGGGAAGAGGAGTACGAAGAGTCTGGTGTAGCTGGACTTTCCTCTCTGCACCCTCCATTCAGTCCCATCCACCTTTCTTCCTGAGAAAGGCTCGTGGCTTTGTGCTGTCGTTTGCTCTTCCTCCAGAGGGCAAGCAATCTGATAAAACCACTCACAGGAAGAAGCTAGAAGCGTAATTTCCCTCCTGCCAGCTGTTCGTACACACTATGAAGTTGAAAAAGAACTCAGTTTTGGAGTTGAAGGAGTTAATTCCAGCCCTGGCTGTAGTTGTGATGGGCTTGAACAATCGATACAGTTTCAGGGAGATTCTGTTTCTTCGTCAACAAAACGAGGCTGATAATCATATCAATCTCACGGGCTTCTTGTCACCAACTTGCATTCAACTCTTTGTGACCCCCTGGACTGCAGCACGCGAGGTCTCCCTGTCCCTCACTGTCTCCTGGAGTTTGCTCAAACTTGTGTCAAAATCAAATGTGAATGCGAGCAGACAAAATGCTTTATAATCTGAAAAGTGTTTGGATGATTTGTTCGTCTTTTCCTTGGATTTGTAAATAGTGGAAACCTACTGGAGCTAGCTTGAATAAGGATACTGGGTTTCACCAAGTCTTAAGTAAGACAAGATTGAGGTGCTGTGGGAAGGCAGTTGGTTCTCTTTCCCCACATACGGCAGATCCTTCTAGTGTTCAGCAATATCTGGTTCTGGTCTTCATAGACATTCAGTGAAGCTGTATTTCCTAGCCCTACTTACCTCTAGGTAGAACCATGTGACTGAGTTCTGCCACTTGGAAGAAATGATATATGCCTCCTCTAGTCCTGGATACAAAATGTTGCACGTGCTGGGGTGGGATAGGATGATGGCCAGGGGATCTTGAAATCACAACATCGTGGAGACATGAGATGATATGAGAGGATTCTGGGTCCCCGAGTCACCACTTGGAGAGAGCTGCATGGGGGAGCCGCCCAACCATTAGTATTGGATTTTGCGTGAGCAAGAGATAAACTCGTATTGTGTGAGATCACTGAGATTTGGGATTGTTTCTTACAGTAGTTGGTCTACCCTAATACACCATATCTTGAGTCCACTTCCCCTTGCTGCTGGTATCATTTATCTTCCTTGCCACACACCACCTTTCTCTGCCTTGTTATTCATCGTGGTGAATAATGGCCACCATCAAAAGCAGCTAAGTTGACCCCTCTTCCATTCAAGAGAACAGCTTGATTGCAGCTAAAAACACTTATTTCATATTTCAAATTCCTGCAAGAGAACCGAGTTAAGTCCAACTGGTATTGGATGCTGATCCTGGTCCAATCCATATGTGACATCTATAAGGATAAGGAGGAGGGGCAATTTTCAGAAAAGCAGTGCTTGGCAGCCAGATCCAAACATATTTACCAAAGTACTCTATACTTGCTGTTAACATTTTAAGAAGAGGAACATAGGAAGGGTGCAGACATACTTTTCTTCTGGTACACCCTGAAAGAATGAGTCTCTAAGGAAGGCTTGGCTTTTCAATCAGCAGGTAATGGTTCTTTACACTGGGTAGTGTTTCCCAGTTGCCCGCAAGCTATACTGGTTCAATGTAACAATATTGCCTATATGCAGTGAGGCGCTGGACAGCGGCTGTATCTTCTGGCTCATGGGCCACCCCAGGCGTGATGACCACACTCATACCTCCAGGAGGTGAGAGGTGGGAGTCACTGTCTGGTGCCTGGGTGCTTCAAGTGGAATGAAGCAAAGTCCATAAAGTGACCTTGGGATGGTGTTGTAAAAGATGAGAGAAGAATATGAGTTTGATTGCTTCCAAAGCACAGAATGAATATCACAAACAAAAAGGCAGCCACAGAAATGTCTGCTGTTCCATGTAAATAATTTCCCCATCAATGTCACCTCCCACCACCTAAAAGTCAGGGTTTTGAGCACGGTGGACAAGGCCCTTGGTGAACGGCTCTCTCAGCCTGATGCCCCAATGGGTCCTCACATATTCCATCCCCCAGCCTCCAACCAGACCAGACCATGAGCATTTCCCCCCAAAAGGGCCATGTTTTCTAAAGCCTCCATTTTCAGTGTATGCTTACTCCTTTCCCTGAAATATCCCCTTTCCCTTCCCTGTAAAGAATCCTGCCTAGTGTCAGGACTCAGCTCTCGCACACCTTCTAGGACTAGCAACCCATAGTTAAGGTTAAGCCATTTCTTTTTCCTGCTCCATTGTAACATCTGAATGTGCTTTGTTTTTTTGAACATCTTTTTTTCTCT
>SJYV01032609.1:0-10817 GCA_006410875.1 Neotragus pygmaeus
CCACTAATTCTAGTCTAATTGAATTCTTACTGACACTCTCTACATTATAAATTCTTTGTTCTTTTTAAACTTTTTATCTTATTGATGTATAATCTATATATAATATATACATTTGCATATATATATTCATATACTTTTATTCAAATAAATAAATAGAATTATGTGCATGTCATACACACTTTTTACATTGTAGTGCAGTCTTGTTTCTTCCTTGTGTCCACTGTTCCTTCTTACTCATTAATACCTCATGGACTTGACTCCAGTCCACTAGTGTTTTGCTCATTCAATATTTCAATGTCTGCCTAATATTTGATGCTATGGCTGTGCTACTCACATTTTGAAAGCTCTTGGATGTTTCACTCCTGGACACTCTTTCATACTTTCTTTCATCATTTTCCCCTTTGCACATTCATCTTGCAGGGTCAGCTTCCTATTTATTGCTTAAACACTTGCATCAAGCAGCTTTCTCTTTGCCCTGTCATCCACAGGACTGAATGTGGAAACTCATCACCACTCAGAACCATTCTTTTGCAAATAAGCAGGTGAGGCTAATCTTCTTGCATATATTGTCAGCCACCTCAGGAAGATAAATACAACTCTTCCCATTATTTGGGTAAACATGTAAAAATATAGAATGATTAAATTGCCTTTTATAAATAAATACTATGTGGTAGATATAAGATTTGATGAAAGTTTTCCTAATTTCAAAGGAATGTGTTTAATACAATTTGGAAGTATATTTTACCATTTACCTTTAAAATCCTTTCGCTATTTTTGTATATTGTACATTTCCATTTGCAAGTTCTGGGTTTTTTCTCTTCACTGATTTTTCTAGTGGGATGTTGAATTGATAAGATGACTTGCTATCATAAAGATATAACTCTTTTTTTTTCAATCTGGAGATGTATATACATATATTCCCTGGTGGCTCAGACAGCAAAGAATCTGCCCCCAATGCACGAGACCCGGGTTTGATCTCTGGGTCAGGAAGATCCTCCCCTGGAGAAAGGAATGGCTACCCTTTCCAGTATTTTTGCCTGGAGACTTCCATGGACAGAGGATCCTGGCAGGCTACAGTCCATAACATCACAAAGAGTCGTGTCTGCATATATATAGTCATGTCTGATTGAGAGACTAACATATATATATATTATACACATATATTTGCTTTATTAGTTATTCTGAGCATCAAGAAGATGTACAGAGAGCAAGGAACAATACACTGGATGATGGATTCCCCATGTCTTGAAGTTTTAGTAATAACACAGAAGTCACATTATTTTTCAGCATCCTCAAACACATCCCTTTATCACCCTCCCTTTTACATTCCCCTGAACACTGGCTTACTTTTGAGCTTAAATATCTAGAAAAAAATTTTCAGTATCATTGCAGGTTCTTTTACCTACAGGACATGTACATGACCTGATAAACTCTTGTCACTTGTTGTGTCTTCCTTAAATTCTGTTTTCAAACATCATCTAGTTAGCAGATTAACTGAACTCTCCGTGAAAAATAAGTGCCATCCATTCACTTTTATACCTGTATCTTTGCTTTATTCATAGCACCTAACACCACCCAGCATGGTATATATTTGCTTACAGTCTTTCTCTGTGATTGGACTATGGGGATTTTTGAAAGGCAAAGTCCAAGACAAAAACTCATAGACAAAGAAGTCATAGAGACCCATTTAACAGGATGAATTCCATAGCAAATGTATATATTGGCAACCCACTCCAGTGTTCTTGCCTGAAAAGCTCCATGGACAGAGGAGCCTGGTGGGCTCCAGTCCATGGGAGTCGCAAAGACTGGAACATTGAGCCAATTAGTATGCATGTACACACATACACGTATATGTAGCTTAACTTCAAAATATTAATTATAAAATTCCACCTGTTTTAGTAATGCCCATTTGTATGAAAATTAGTCATATATATATTTTTTTCTTTCCTAGTTGTTACATCAATCTTATGGACCTAATAATAATACACAGATTTCAGAATTTCTACTTCTGGGATTATCAAATGAACCAGAACTGCAGCCCCTCATATTTGGACTTTTCCTCTTCATGTACCTGATCACTGTGTTTGGAAACCTGCTCATCATCCTCACTGTCAGCTCAGACTCCCACCTCCACACCCCCATGTACTTCTTCCTGTCCAACCTGTCCTTTGCAGACATTTGTTTCACCTCCACCATCATCCCAAAGATGCTGTGGAACATCCAGACTCACAGCAAAGTCATAACCTATGAAGGCTGCATCACCCAGGTGTATTTTTTCTTACTGTCTGGGGGATTGGACGTCTTCCTCCTGACCATGATGGCCTATGATCGGCATATGGCCATCTGTCACCCTCTGCACTACATGGTCATCATGAAACCCCGGCTCTGTGGTCTCCTGGTTCTGTCGTCTTTTATTATGAGTTTCCTGTATTCCCTGATACAAAGCTTAATGGTGGTGCAGTTGTCCTTCTGTACAAAGCGGGTAATCCCCCACTTTTTCTGTGAAGCCAACTTGATGATCAAACTTGCCTGTTCTGACACGTTAATCTGTGACATGGTGGTAAATTTTGTATCAGTGGTGCTGGGTGGTGGTTCCCTTGCTGCTATTCTTTACTCTTACTCTAAGATAATTGCCTGCATAAATGGAATCTCATCAGCTCAGGGGAAGTATAAAGCATTTTCCACCTGTGCTTCTCATCTCTCAGTTGTCTCTTTATTTTCTTGTTCAGTTCTGGGAGTGTACCTTACCTCTGCTGATACTCACAGCTCACATTCAAGTATGATTGCCTCGGTGATGTACAGTGTGGTCACACCCATGCTGAATCCCTTCATGTACAGTCTCAGGAATAAAGACATTAAAAAAGCTCTGAAAATATTTTGGAAGGAGACTAATAAAGAGTTAAGTGTCCTAGGGCTGAAGAACTGACACTGATTGCAGGGCTTAAAACTCAGAGCCATAAATGGTGAATTTTTTAAATTTCATTTTGAAGGTTAGAACTTGTTCTTTCTATTTACTTCCGGAATTTTTATTTCTTTGGCTTCCGTTTATCTATACAAGTTAACTCACTTTATTAAGCATTCTTCTCTCTGTGATATTGAGAGTTTTCCCCTTTGTTGTATTCCCAATCTTGAAAAAGAAATATTTGGACATTCCCATTTATCTCATAGGACTATATGCAATTCTTAATAATTTCTATCAAATGAAAAATGTAATCCCATGCAATATTTCCTTAGGTTTCCTAAGAGTACTAGGTTGTACAAACTCTATGAAAAAACACACTTGGCAACCGAGATAATTGATAGTTTAACAGTTCAGTTCAGTTGCTCCATCATGTCTGATTCTTTCTGACCCCATGGACTGCAGCATGCCAGGCTTCCCTGTCCATCACCAACTTCTGGAGCTTGTTCAAACTCATGTCCATCGAGTTGGTGATGCCATCCAACCATCTCGTCCTCTTCCATGTTGTCCCCTTCTCCTCCTGCCTTCAATCTTTCCCAGTATCAGGGTTCTTACCAAAGAGTCAGTTGATAAGTTTATATGACAGGAAGATCTGAAACCACAGTTTTTCACTATATGTCCACCAAACACAGTGTGTTACTAACTTAGCTGCTTTTCATAATAATATAAATTAACATACAGTGTCTTATAGCAGGTTATTTGTTTTTATTCTCCTGACTAGGGTACTCTTCTTCTCTAACTCACCTTTGTGTACACAGCACCAACACTAGCTCTTGATTAAAAGTGATTATCAAATACATGTCTCTTAGTGATTTCTGCACAGAAATTAGAATAAAAAGGTGAATTGATATTACCTCGAACTGTTGTTGCTGCTTAGTCACTAAGTTGTGTTTGACTCTTTTTTTGATCCCAAGGGCTGAAGCCTGTCATGTTCCTTCTATTGATATTGCTGATAATATGGCTCCTCCTTGCATTGCTCTAAATGAAATAAGTCCCTGATTTAAAAAGTATCATGATTAATCTTTATCAGTATCTTTCATTAAATACCCCCTTAAGGTCAGAAGTCTCTTTATCTTTCTGGTCAAAGCGTGCCTCAAGCAAGAGCTTGAATTCTTGTATAGGCATATAAATCAGGGTCACCAATTTTCCTACACAAAAATATATATCCTTTCAATCGTTCCTAGTTACCTGGAAAAGAATCCCAATAAGATAATCATTTTAATACAGCTGTCTGAAAAGAAGCCATGAATGTTGTCTTCATATACGATAACAAGGCAAAGTAAGCAGCAGAAGATTATTATCATTGCCCTCACTTCTGTTCACTTTGATTAGAGAAAAGTTAACTAATGTTGTGCCAGATATCTGAAAAGCTAGTGATCAGATTCTACGCTGAAATGTCATGAGCTCTGCTGTTCTCCTCCTGAGTCTATCTGGATCTCTACCCTGTGCTTCTACATCTCATTAATGATGTAGGATGAGGTCATGGTGCTCTTCTCTCTTGAATAAATATATTATCAGTTTCTGCTATTGACCTATTTTACCTTCTATTTTATTGGAAAAAAAGTGCATCAAGTATGAATTGCCTTTATTTAGTACTAGAGTCCCTATATCTACATTTTCCTTTTTCACGGCAGAGGAGACATCCACTACCACCGCTCAGTGTGAATCGGGTACCCAGGGTTCAGGTTCCTCTTTGATCCATGCCCAGCTGTATTTTATTTCCTGAAGGCAATGGCACCCCACTGCGGTACTCTTGCCTGGAAAATCCCATGGACAGAGGAGCCTGGTGGGCTGCAGTCCACGGGGTTGCTAAGAGTCAGACACAATTGAGTGACTTCACTTTCAGTTTTCACTTTCATGCATTGGAGAATGAAATGGCAACCCACTTCAGTGTTCTTGTCTGGAGAATCCCAGGGACAGGGAAGCCTGGTGGGCTGCCGTCTATGGGATCACACAGAGTTGGACATGACTGAAGTGACTTAGCAGCAGCAAAGGACTTATTTAGTCATGTATGAATGTGAGAGTTGGTCCATAAAGAAGGCTGAACGACAAAGAATTGATGCTTTTGAACTGTGGTGCTGGAGAAAACTCTTGAGAGTTCCTTGAACTGCAAGGAGATCAAACCAAATCCTAAAGGAAATCAACCCTGAATAATTCATTGGAAGGACTGATGCTGAAGCTGAAGCTCCAATACTTTGGCCACCTGATGGGAAGAGCTGACTCACTGGAAAAATGGAAAAGACAATTATGATGGGAAAAATTAAGGGCAGGAGATGAAGGGGCAACAGAGGATGAGATGGTTGAATGGCATCCTTGACTCAATGGACATGAGTTTGAGAAACCCCATGAGATAGTGGAGGACAGATGAGCCTGGTGTGCTATAGTCCACAAGGTCAAAGAGAGTAGGACAAGACTTAGTGACTGGACAACAACAATGATAGACTCACTGGCATTATTTACATCCTATAATCTGCACATAGTTAAAATGCACTTTTTAACAAAATATAGCAGTCTTACAGAAATAACAGAACACACTGCACAGTTCTGTTTATGTATAGTTCGAGAAAGTTCACAATAACTCTAATATCATTTTTAGGAAACTGTCAAAAATTTAATCTCCTGGGTCTTACTGTCTTTGTTTCTGAAGAAAATGTGGGATAATGAACATAACTTCAGACAAATGTTGTAAGAAACAAATGAACTGTGTGAATATATTTTGATGGGTCCAAATAAAATCTTTAAAGGAGACAATCATGTGTATATGTGTTCATTTATATAAATTTTTATTTCAAATAAACATATGCACACTGGTTTGTACACAGTCTCATGTTTTAAGGTGAGAGGAAATGTGAGAGAAAGATGGAGAGGATACATGCAAAAATAATGAATGCTTGACTGAATATAAAATCAAAGAATGTAGAAAATTAGGCACAAAATATAGTATAAATGGTAGACAACAAATTAAATAATTACTTTTCCTATCTTAATGCCTCATGGACATCACAATCTGAAGCAAATTTACATTTATGCCATGAGAAAATCTCTATCAGATAAAGAGACTGAATATCCCCAAATTGAAATTAAATTTCCTCTTCCCACTTAAGATGGGATTATAACACAAAATATCCTTCCCCAGGGGAAGCTCAATAAATGAACTGAGAAGTGTAATCTCCATTTCCTGAACAAAATTTTACTGGGAAAAAAATCTGTATTCAATTCCTAATGTTAAGATAAAATTGCTACACCAGTGATTTAAATAAATAATTTGTGCTCTGACAATTCTGGAGTTCAGAAGCCTGATATGGTTTCTCTGGACTAAAATCAACATGTTTGCAGGGCTGAGTTTCCTCTGGAAGCCAGAGGGAAGAATCTATTTATTTCCCTACTTTGCATTCAGACTATAGTAGGAAAACAATATAAATATATTCATTACAATGAACAAACATTTCAATATGAGGGATTAAATCAGAACTCAATTTGTGATACAATTAAGAAATTCCTAGTAATTTTGGACAATGTGGCACCAAGCCAAGCTGTACAGGGCTCAAGGTTTATATCAAAGGAACACAGTTCTCCTCCTTGTCCTTGCTGAATAGAAGAGCAATTTTTTCTAAACATCGGAGGTTGTGTCTCAACTACAAGTCAATATTTTTTTCAAATATTGAAAGGGATCTATTCCAAGAAGGGATGCAATCTATTCCTAAAGTTGGAGAAAATCAGGTTTGGGATGAGGCATTTTTCAAAGGTTAGACTGAAGAAGTCAGCAAAGCACATGAGGAAGAACAATGATAATTAGCAGTGGATTCTCTTGACTCTATCCTGGTTTATTGGGAACACAGAATCTCCAGGACATTCCCTTCCCTGTTCAGACCAGTGTCCCATAGGGAAATCATGGGCCTAGCGATTGGAGTAGAAAGAGGGAAATGTGCTGATTAGTAGATGGGGGAGCTGAAAATATCTCCTTTGCTGCATCCCTCAGTCTGTACAACCTTGCACTAAATGGAACATATTGCTGTTAGAGTCCTGAGTTTGGCTGGGAGACTCATGCAAGCCTCCTTTCCACTGTCTTTTGTGGGGCCAGAACTTCAGTCTCCATTATTACCATCCAGGAGAAGTTTGGACCTTCTCTCAGTGATCTTCCTCTCAGAGTTCCCAACCGGGTGAGTCGGAGAATCCAGGAGGTACTGCAGGAAAGGGTCCAAGAAGATCAAATCCATGTATGTGTACCTGAGGTCACTTGAGAGCCACTTGCTGGGCCCAGAGCCCAGAGTTTGCTAGTATTGACCTATATAAACTGTCAAGAGAGGTAATGGGGAGCTGCTATATAACACAGGGACCCAAGCTCAGTGTTCAGGCTAATCTTTTTACATAGATTGTCAACCACCTCCTTAGGAGAATAGGGGCTTCCCTCATGGCTCAGATGGGAAAGAATCTGCCTGCGATGTGAGAGAACTGGGTTCAATCCCTGGGTTGGGAAGATCCCCTGGAGAAGGGAATGGCAACCCACTCCAGTACTCTTGCCTGGAGAATTCCATGAACAGAGGAGCCTGGCAGGCTACAATCCATGGAGTCACAAAGAGTCAGACACGACCGAGTGACTAACACTTTCAGGAGGATAAATACCCGTATTCCCACTATCTGGGTAAAAATGTAAACTTTTTGAATGGTTCAGTTGCCTCTCGAAATTCAAATAGTTAATATGTGGTAGATCCAAGATGCAGTGCCAAGTTTTTAATTTCAGAAGTTGTTATTAATATAGTTTAGAAGTTTCTTTTACCATTTCACCTTAAAAATCTCCCACTATTGTTGTATATTATGCATTTCCATTTCTAAATTGTGGATTTATTCCCTTTGCTTATTTTTATAGTGGGACGTTGAATCGATAAAGTGACTTGATATCATAGTGATATCTCTTTTATCATTTACATACTTTTTCTGCTTTATTAGTTAATCTGGGTATCCAGGGGATACACAGTGCAAATAAAAGATGGACAAGGGACTCCCCGTGTCTTGAAGTTTTAACAATAGCAGGGAAGCCATTTTATTCTTCAGCATCCTCTAATACAACCCTTCATCATCTTCTTCTTACATTCCCCCAAACAATGGCTTAAGTTTGAAACTTGGATATCTGGGGGGAAAAAGACTCTCAGGTTTTTTCACAGGTTCTTTTCCCTTAAGGACACACATGCCACACTGATAGCTTCTTGTCACCTTCTGTGTCCTCACTGAAGTATCTTTTTAAATATCATTTTGTTTACAGGATTCCTGAATTCCCAATAAAAAATAACAGCCCTCTCTCTTATGAAAGTGAAAGTCTTAGTTGCCCAGTCATGTCCAATTCTTTGCTAACCCAGTACCTTGCCAAGCTTCTCTGTCCATGGGCTTCTCCAAGCAAGAATACTGGAGTGGGTAGCCATTCCCTTCTCCATGGGATCTTCCCAACCCAGGAGTTGAACCCAAGTGTCCTGCATTGCAGGCAAAATTCATAACCATCTGGGTGAACACTTCATAGCAGCTGTCACTATCTGACATGAAATATATTTGCTGATATTCTTTCCTCATTCATGATTAGATTGTAGGACTTTTATAGGACAAAGCTGAGACAAGAACTCAGAGACAAGAAAGACACAAAGACTCCTTTAAGGGAATGAGATTCAAACTCTGTGTGTGTGTGCACGTGCGCTTAGTTGCTCAATTGTGTCTGACTGTTCTGAAACCCTTTGGACTGCAGCGCACCAGACTCCTCTGTCCATGGGATTTTTCAGGCAAGAATACTGGAGTGGGTTACTGTCTCTCTGTCTCTCTATATATCTAGATATAGACCTCTCTCTCTCCATATATATATGAATTGAGCTTCCCAGGTGGCCCCATTAGTTCTAAAGAACCATTCTACCAATGCAGAAGACACAAGAGATGCAGATTCGATCCCTGGGTTGGGAAGATCCCCTGGAGGGCAACCCACTCTGGTATTCTTGCCTAGAGAATCCCATGGACAGAGGAGCCTGGTGTTCCACCATCCATAGGGTCACAAAGAGTCAGACATGACTGAAGTGATTTAGCATGCATGTAAGTTTGCGGTTAAGCCATATATACAAGTGCTACTGGCAGTGGCCTCCTCATTGGTGTGTGTGTGTGTGTGTGTGTGTGTGTGTGTGTGTGTGTGTGAAAGTGAAGTCGCTCAGTAGTGTCTGACTCTTTGTGACCCCATGGACTGTAGCCTACCAGGCTCCTCTGTCCATGGGATTTTCCAGGCAACAGTACTGGAGTGGATTGCCATTTCCTTCTCCAGGGGATATTCCAGGCAAGAGTACTGGAGTGGATTGCCATTTCCTTCTCCAGGGGATCTTCCCAACCCAGGAATTGAACCCTGATCTCCCGCATTGTAGACAGACACTTTACCATCTGAGCCACCAGGAAAGTCCTATATATATGTATAATGGAATTGAAACTGAAGTCGCTCAGTCGTGTCCAACTCTTTGCAACCCCATGGACTGTAGCCCACCAGGCTCTTCCCTCCATGGGATTGTCCAGGCAAGAGTACTGGAGTGGGTTGCCATTTCCTTCTCCAGGGGATCTTCCCGACCCAGGGATCGAACCCGGGTCTCCTGAATTCCAGGCAGACGCTTTAACCTCTGAGCCACCAGAGAAGCCCCATATATAACATGGCTTAATTTAAAACTTTAATATATGCAAGCTATATATATAATTAATTGTAATATTTCATCTAGCTAGTAATGCCCATTTGTGTGAAAATTAGTCATATGATTTTTGTCTTTTCTAGTCATTACATTTACCTTATGGAACCGGTAATAACACACAGGTTTCAGGATTTCTTCTTCTGGGATTATCAAAGGAACCAGAACTGCAACCCTTCATATTTGGGTTTTTCCTCTCTATGTACCTAATCACTGTGTTTGCAAACCTGCTCGTCATCCTGGCCATCAGCTCAGACCCCCACCTCCATACGCCCATATACTTCTTTCTCTCCAACTTGTTCTTTGCAGACATCTGCTTCACCTCCACTACCAACCCAAAGATGCTGTGGAACATCCAGACTCAAGGCAAAGTCATGACCTATGAAGGCTGCATCATCCAGATGTCATTTTTCTTACTGGCTGGGGGACTGGACGTCTTCATCCTGACTGTGACGGCCTATGACTGTGTGGCCATCCGTCACCCTCTGCACTACATGGTCATCATGAAACCCAGGCTCTGTGGTCTTCTGGTTCTGTCATCTTACATTATGAGTTTCCTGTATTCCTTGCTACAGAGCTTAATGGTGGTGCAGCTGTCCTTCTGTACAAACAATGAAATCCCTCACTTTTTCTGTGAAACCAGTCAATTGTCCTACTTACCTGTTCTGACACCTCCATCTGTGACATGGTGATGTATTTTTCAGGAGTGCTGATCAGTGGTGGTTCCTTCAAGTGTATTCTTTATTCTTACTCTCAGACAGTCTCCTCTGTATGTGGAATCTCATCAGCTCAGGGGAAGTATAAAGCATTTTCCACCTGTGCATTTCACCTCTCAGTTGTCTCTTTATTTTACTGTTTAGTCCTAGGAGTGTACATTGCTTCTGCTGATACCCACGGCTCACAGTCAAGTGCAATCACCTCGGTGATGTACACTGTGGTCACACCCATGCTGAACCCTTTCATCTACAGTCTCAGGAATAATGACATAAAAGGAGCTCTGAAAATATTATTTACAAAGGAAACTATAAAAGAGATAATTGACTTGGTGTTGAAGAACTGCTGTTAATTGCAGGGCTCACAACTTCAAAGCCATAAATTGTGATTATTTGAATCACATTTTGAAACTAGAACTTGCTCTTACTATTTATTTCCAGAATTTTTAT
>SJYV01032614.1:0-14407 GCA_006410875.1 Neotragus pygmaeus
ACTACTCATCCATAAAAAAAGGAATGAAATAATGCCATTTTCAGTAACATAAATAGACTGAGAGATTATCATACCAAGTGAAGTAAGTCAGAAAAAGAAAGACAAATACTACGTGGTATCACTTATATATGGAATCTAAAATATGACACAGATGAACTTATGAACTTATCTATAAAACAGAAACAGACTCAAAGATATAGATATCAAGGGATAAAGGAGTGGGGAGGGATGGACTGGGAGTTTGAGTTTAGCAGATGAAAACTATTATATATATTAATGTTATAGAATGGATAAACAACAAGGTCCTACTATAAAGCACAGGGAGCTATATTCAGTATCCCGTAAGAAGTCAAAATGGAAAAGAATAGGAAGAAGAATGTAAATGTATATCTAACTGAATCATTCCACTTATAAAGGAAAGTAACACAACTTTGTAAATTAATTATACTTCAATAAAAAATAAATTACAGAAAGATGAATTTGGAGAAACAGGAAAGATTATGATCAGAGTGGGCTTCTGAGGAGCATGGATTTCATTAAGATATAATGCAAACTTAAGGAGGTGTTCAGAGCAACTAAATTAAGATCACTGATTATTTCAAAAAGAGTTTATTAGGAAGGTCAAAGAAGAAGCAACGAGGCCACTTCAAGGAAAAAAAAAAAAAAACAAGCTTCAGGCAAAAAGATGAGGATGGCTTAGTCTAGGATAGTAAAGTTAAAATTGAGAGAAAGAGAGAGATTCCAGATAGATTTAGTGAGAGTAAAAAGAAGACTGATACATGGATTGGATCTGGGAAATAAACTAAAGGAGAGATGTAACATTTAGGGCTTGAGACTAGGAGGTTGATGGTATGCAACTGAGAAGAAGAAGAATGAGAAAGTAGAAAGTGCATTTAGGAGTAGAGATTGACCAAGACTCTATGGTGAAAATGACAACTATAAGTGGATATCTTTCCCAAAGAAAAAATTAGGTGGCTTTTCTACTTATGTGTCTTAATTTCAGAAGAAATATTAAGGCAAGAAATGTCACTTTGAGGGGTATCACAATAAAATTTTCTGGCCATTTAAAGTCCAGAGATTGATGAAACCATTTTGAAAGTATAAATAGAAGAGATAAAAGATCCCAGATACAAGTCTTGAAGGGACCTACAATACAGATTATTAGAAGAAAAGCCAGAGGTTGGTAAAGAAACTGAAGAGAACGAAACACAAGATACGAAGAAACTCAGAAGAACACAGAGCTTCAGAAACCAAGGAAGGAAACCATTTCCAGGAGCAGGGGTGATTTTCCTTTTATTGGAATAAGAAACATTGAAGTAGGGATCAGTGACAGAAAAAGTTCAGGTTGCAATTTAGCTGGTGAGAATTAAAATTAGGTGTATTTAATAAGAAATTTGGAGTCTCTCTTCTTGTGCCTCTAGAGGAGTGGCAAGAAGCTGAGATTCAACTGGAGTCACGTAAGATTTCACTACGTGAAGCCTTTGTCGCAGGATTTCATTCACCAAGCTTTTCTCTGGCAAAACAGTTCATCAAGTGGGATTTTCCTGTATGATACAGTCCAACAATAGTCACAACCACCACAGGCTGAGAAATCTTGTAAAGAATCTTTAAGACTAATTGGTTCACAGACAGCTGCTCATTCTTGTTTTCCACCAAACACGTGGGAATCAACATGATAGGTCCAGATGCCATGGCAACCTACCAACCCAAAAGAGTCTCCCTGTAGAAATAAGATCACAAGTTCATTTCCTGCCTCAGAGTCAATGGAAGCGTATGTCATCAGCAGAAGACTGGTGGGACCTCTGTATTTCTGTGGATTTATTAGACCACAGAGGGCTTCCTCTACCATAATCTCTGATAATGGCATTGCAGAAGCGACAGATATCACCCCACTCCAAAATGTTATTTGTATAAAATTCAAGCAATGTTTATTATACATTGAGAGCCTACAATATGCTGAGCTCTGTGAAACATGCATTACATACCTGACCTCACTGGTATTTATAAGAACCTTGCAAATTGAGGTTTCTAATATCCATTTTTTGCACACATAGTAGGTGAAGTTCAGAAAGACTGAGGGATTGCTCACATTTATATATGAGTAAGTGGTAGATCCAGGATATGAACCAGGGAAATCCGTTTCACTATGTCATCTTTGCAACCACTTATCACACAGAATAATCTTTCTCAACAGCATTGATTCCCTGTATATTCTTCACTCCATGATGTATAGAGACTTTCTATTGACTCTGCTATACCAACAATACATTCTCTAATGAGCTAACGTGACAAGATCAATTCCTCCCACTTCTGCAGAGTCAGACTCTCACTCCACAAACAACTCAGTGATTTGATACCAGGCTCTTATCTTTGCTTGCCTGACCAGTGTTCCATCAAGGGTTCTGGGTGACTTAGTATTTTTTGAATGGTGTGCTTTCGTGTTTTTCTTCTCTAAACACTGTCTTTTATTTATTTAAATGAATTGGGTGAACATCTGCCATGTTCTTAAAACTGTGTTTGTTCCCTGGGATAAAATTATTTACAAGCTATGGCTCCTGCTTTCAAAGCAATACTAGAGTAACTGTATCAGATAGGATTAGGTTTAGTTGTGAGAAATAAAAAAAAAAGATGCATAGACAATTTAAATAAATTAATCTCATATAAATTCTAGGATTAGTAGTCCACAACTAGTAGAGTAGAAATTTGTTTCATGAAGAACTGTAGCCCAATATATTGTACAGGACAGGGACACATGGCCATTATTTTATAATAACTTTAAATGGAATATAATCTATAAAGATATATAATGACTGTGCTGTACATCTGAAACTAGTATTGTAAATGGATATATCTCAAAAATAAATAAAATAACGTAGTATTCCCTTAAAAACAGAACTGTAACCCAGAACCCTTCTATCATAAGCTCAACCAAATATAAGGAGCACCCCAAATATAAGGAGTAGCCCAAGGTCCAAGATCGTATACTATCATCATTTGTAATCAAAGTGAATTAGAGAATAGCTAGAAGAATAGGTCCTTCCTTTAAGAACTAACCACTTCTACTTAAAAAAAAAATAGCTGTTAAGTTATTAAATTACCATATACAGCCGTAAGAGAAGCTGAAATTGCCATGAGTATTCTGGGAAAACATGTACACAGCAGACAAGCAAAGGTTGTATGAGTATGGGGGAAAGGGAAAATGGACATGAGGGGACAGCTACAAGTATTTTCCAGTAACCACTTCACACTAGGAAAACCACAGACGACATGATACTGATCACAATTCACTGCTTATCACACTTACAATTATCTCCACTAAAGCCCAAGCTTGAGGGGAGAGGTCCCATTGTTTCTCTTATTCTCGGCTCAGTCCCCATGCTGGGCACATATAATGCACTCGATCAACATCTGTTAAATTGAAATTATCCTGAGGCAAAGGGATCCGTGTGAGGTTTATGTATCTGAGAGAAAGTTGTGTATAGATAGTAACAGTATCACGCGTTGAGGTGACTTAGTTCAGCTTAACAGTGCATAGAGGAAAAGCCGTGAGGAACTCTAAGGGGTGACAGTACAGGGGGAGCATGGGTTTTCAGAGGCAAGGAGACACAGTGAACAATGAAGGGGGGAGGAGCCGTTGATGGTAAACACCCAGAGATCTCACTGTAGTCGTAAGCAAGGAGGCCAGGGATGACCTTCCTGAGCACACGTTTACTACAGAGATGGACCAGGAGCCAGAGCTGAAGGAAGGAACAGCCACGGGGATGAGGGAGAGGCAGGGACGGCAGCTCTCTTCCAAGAAGGAAAGGTAGGAAGGTGTCTGGATCTCAGGAGCTGTGTGCTGACGTGCTTGGTGCTGAAGGTCATGGCCTCTGCTACCAACACCCCCAAATAATAATCAGAATTAGAAAACAGAAAACTTATACATATATTTATAAGAAGAGAATGCAAATGTCCCAAAATACCACCAGGAATAAGTGTAAAGGAAAGGTATATGATATTTCATTGTAATCAAACTTTCTCTATAAATTAGAATGTTTTGCAAAATAGTTTAACTTGAAATAATTAAATAGTAAATGTATCATGATTGCAAGAGTCTCCAGCAAATATTTAATTATTCTTACATTGACATGTTTCTCTATGATATCTCTAAATTGTTTTATTATAAGAACATGTAAAAGCATTTAGTCAGTGTTGAATATTTTTACGTTTTATATATTAAATATTTAAAGCACATTTTTACTTTCAATTTTCTGACTACAGTTTGCTACCTATATGATCTCTGCAAGGGGCTTAACCTGGCTAACTGACATTTTAAGTAATTGTAAGAGGGTTATAGATGAACTAATAAATCCTACCTCAAGGCTTGTTTTGAGGTTTTAATGAGGTGCTATAAGCTTTTGTCTTAGCGGAGTGTCCAGCACAAAATATGCTTTCAGTAATTAGAGGAATGACACAATGACAAGGTAGTCAATTAATGTATAGTATTTCAATGCATTGTATGAACTGTAATTCAAAGACATGAAGTATGGAAATAAGTTTTTCACAAGAGCAAAAGAGTAACCTGCTGAAAACCTACCATTTCTGTTCACCCTTCTTCTATTGGATTTTTTAGGCTCTGAAAAATATCATATGGTGGTATAAAGCATAACCTCAAATAACTATATTATAATCACCAGATTTGCATTCCCCTTTTTCAATTACAAGATTAAGGGAAACTATAAAAAGATATGAATTTTATTGGACGCTTTAGTCTATGTTGTATCAGCTCTGAAAGAAGCACAGATTTTAGCTTCACATAAACAAAGCAGTGTTGTTAACTCCTGTTCAGAAGTGATTTTCAAAATTTGACATACACAAGGATCATCTGGCATGGTTGTAAAACCTAGAGTCCCAAGCCCGAATCTATATGAATAACAAAAGCCACTAGTGATTCTGATGTTTCTACGGGAAATATGTATACAAAAAACCCCCTCAGTTTTGACTATAGTAACTTTTTGTGATAAAAATTTGTGAAATAATGAATTAAATTCATTCTTACCTGATGATTAAGGCTGTATATTATCACCCTGCTTATTTAACTTATATGCAGAGTACATCATGAGAAACGCTGGACTGGAACAAACACAAGCTGGAATCAAGATTGATGGGAGAAATATCAATAACCTCAGATATGCAGATGACACCACCCTTATGGCAGAAAGTGAAGAGGAGCTAAAAAGCCTCTTGATGAAAGTGAAAGAGGAGAGCGAAAAAGTTGGCTTAAAGCTCAACATTCANAGTGATGAGGATGGCAAGCATGCATCAAAATCTGAGTTTTAAAACTGACAATTCTGGTTTGACATATGATAGTTCAATGAAATGCAATATCTATACCATTTATGCTATTTAAGGGGCAGAAACAGTCTAAGGGTCCAAAAAGGAAACAGAATTTGGTTCTTCTCCTTCTTTAGAAGTCATCAAAATTCTTTGGCAACAAAGTTTAAGAATCGTCCTCTGTGCAGGGACAATGAGTCATTTGGTAATTAATTTTTTTTTTAATAGAAATGTGGTNGGTCCAAAAAGGAAACAGAATTTGGTTCTTCTCCTTCTTTAGAAGTCATCAAAATTCTTTGGCAACAAAGTTTAAGAATCGTCCTCTGTGCAGGGACAATGAGTCATTTGGTAATTAATTTTTTTTTTAATAGAAATGTGGTTTGGGGGCAGGAGAAGAAGGGGACAACAGAGGATGAGATGGCTGGATGGCATCACTGACTCGATGGACGTAAGTCTGAGTGAACTCTGGAGTTGGTGATAGACAGGGAGGCCTGGTGTGCTGCGATTCATGGGGTCACAGAGTCGGACACGACTGAGCAACTGAACTGAACTGAACTGTGCATCAACATGAAGAAAAGGATGTAGCAAATGAAAATTGTATCTTAATTTAAAAGTTAATGAAGACTAATAGGATCAATCTCCATACTTTCTATGTATCTATTCAACAATATTCATGAGAAAGGATTCAGAATCAAACTCTACCCTCAGTTGGGTCTGCATTACTTAGACATGTCTACCACAAGACTTCATTAAGGAAGAAGAAAGAACTACTTATTTTCCAGGAATGCTGAGTTGGTCCTTCACAATTTTCAAACTTCACCCAGAAAGAAGCTTCTCCCTGGGGTGTCAGAGACAAGCTTTAGCCGGAGCAATGGCTTACAGGCAAGGCCGGGAGACAACATGCTTTTTTCCCAACTGTTAAGGTGTAACTGGGGGTAAAAGTGTGGCTGCCATATTTAGGCTGCCCATTTGTTTTGAGGCCTCACTTTTTCCTTATTCAATAAATAAAGGCAACCAGAACTGCCTGAGCCAAGTATAATTTTCACTCAAAAAAAAAAAAATCCTGTAGGCAGTGAATCTAGTGTGGAGCCCTGGTTGAGACTCAGTAATGAGTCTCTCTTAATGCATATGCAAGTGAGGAAACTTGAGGTCATGTATGGAGAAAAGGCTTCCTGCTCCTGCCCTCCCCGCAAATATCTAAGAAAAGATCTTAATTTCTCATCTCTCCAGGCAGGGTTCTCTCCACTCCATCTGCTGCTGTCTTGATTATATGACAGGATGTGAGGCTGTCACCTCCCAGTTACCATTGGTTCAAATGGTAAAGCTGAGCTTTCCCAGAACTAAAGTCAGCATCTGAACCTTGCAGTCTAGATCATCAGGCTACTTTCTCCCTCTCCTCATTCTTTACACACTATTTTGAATCAGAAATTGAGATATCTCATTTCAAGACTAATGTGCATGCAAAAAACAGTTAACAAATTAGTATTTCTCCTCCACAGCTCTTCAGATCAATGAGTTCTGTAAAAAAGTTCCCAGTTGGTTCTCATTCATCTATGTACTCTTTCTTCCACCCATTTTTCTGTTGTTATTTTATGGAAATTGAAAGCAAACTAAGGAATTTTTTTTCACTCTCACAAGAAAAACAGAGCAGAAAAATCAAACCTAAAAATAAGAGTAACTTATGTATTTTTTAATAGGGACCACACTTTTGAAAACAATGCAGGATAAAAAACAGACTTAGACCTCATAAACAATTGATTGCAGAGAGTAAGAAGGAATTATTTCAAATAAATACAGCTTTATGGAGTCTTTAGAATATTAGATGTGGTTAACACAAGACAGAATTTTTAAAATATTTAAATTGTATGTCAAGGACCATATTTTCTGGCCAGATGCCCAGAGAGGTGAGTCAGAACATGTTGGAGGAGGGGAGAAGGGGACAGTAGGAAGCAGTCCCTACCACAGCCGCTACAGTGGGGTGGAGGTTTATTCCCTCAGTCCTATAAAAGAATTCAGCTCCCTTTCTGCAGATGAGGTAGGCTATGCTTCCCCTTTTCCCATGCAGGGGTTTTCGCTATAGCCTGCGGAGGTGCTCGGGGAACAGCAGCCCACACCAGCGACACGAGCTGCCCCACAGAGCTCCTCACCCACTGTACACTCGTGTGTCTTGCATTACAGCCCACAGACTTTCTGCTTGCTGTGTTGGGTCAGCGCCAGGGGGTTTATTGTTAAGTGAGAGTTGGACTGTGAAGAAGTCTGAGCGCCGAAGAATTGATGCTTTTGAAATGTGGTGTTGGAGAAGACTCTTGAGAGTCCCTTGGACTGCAAGGAGATCCAACCAGGCCATTCTGAAGGAGATCAACCCTGGGATTTCTTTGGAAGGAATGATGCTAAAGCTGAAACTCCAGTACTCTGGCCACCTCATGCGAAGAATTAACTCACTGGAAAAGACTCTGATGCTGGGAGGGATTGGAGGCAGGAGGAGAAGGGGATGACCGAGGATGAGATGGCTGGATGGCATCACTGACTCGATGGACATGAGTCTGAATGAACTCTGAGAGATGGTGATGAACAGGGAGGCCTGGCGTGCTGCAATTCATGGGGTCGCAAAGAGTCAGACACGACTGAGCGACTGAACGGAATAGAAATGTGTTTGGGAGGCAAAGTTTAGGAGTAAACTCATCTGGTGTGTGCAGATACTGCAGCCTGGGGACAATTCTCAGCTCCCCTGGCTCACCTCTCAAACTCTTCTGGTGTCTGGCTCCTCCTGGGGAAGTATTCATCTTTAGAAACTGAAGTCCTGCCAGTTTTTTGTTTTGTTTTGTTTGTTTGTTTGTTTTTATTTTTGTTTTTAATAGTCATCCTGTAGAGGAGAAGTGAAATTGAAAGGATTCAGGCAAAACCCAGCCCTCCTATCCAACACACTTGGCTTAGGTCAAGTTTTCTTGACCCCACAGTGAAGGTAGAACAGCAAGGATAAATGTGAGCAAAGCAACAGTAAGCTGAAATAGTTCAACAACTTGTCTCCCAGGGTACTTTGGGGAGAGGCAGTAGAAGATTTGGGGATTTTAATTTAATTCTTTGAATCTCTTTTCATTTCTCTCTTTTAAATGTGCTCTAGTTATTATTAATGTAAGTACTTTTTCATTAGCAATAAGTGTATGTTTGAAACTACTGTTTTTACAATCCAGAAATAATTGCTATTGTTTTATAGCCTGTTCTTCCATTTTTTTGGGGGGGAGGAGGGGATGAATATGTGGAGCATTATAGAGGTCTGGAGTTTATATATTTTGAGTGTTTGCTTAAAGTAAAATAATAGAAAGGTACAAGTTAAAAGTGAAAAATTATTCAAATGAGCAAAGAAATAATAAATTTCTTTGATGATCATAAATTTCTTTCATAAAATATCCATAAACAACATTTTTAAAGCTGACAAAGTCACAAATATTTTCTCTCTATTTTCTGGTTTGATCTTCTGTTAAGTTTCTTCCCCTCATATTTGAATTTTAGTATCAAATGTTTTTATAAATTGCCTTTCTTTGGATTTTTTAAATTGGACAATGTTATCTTTTCCTGCAACACTTGGTAGTGCATTTTACTGGTCCATGTAATACAAATGTGAAGCTATTGCTATTGCATATTTAAATATGAAGAGAGAAAGTTTCTCATATCCAATCTAAAATTTTATAAAATAAAACAAATGATAGGATGTTAAAATGATGTTACAAATAAAGCACTTATTTTCTACAAAAGTAACAGTTGATTATATCTGGAAGTTTATACATAGCTTCACTGAGGAGGTATCATTTCTTTTGGACCTTAAAGGATGATTCAGATTTCAGAAAGGATAGCTGGAGGAAATATGTTTTAAAGCAAATAAAGGCATTGAGCAAATATACAAATGGGAAAATGCTAGGAATCAGCCAGGTCCACGTAGCCAGTAAAATAGGCTCACTGAGAACGAAGTTGAAAGACCTGGCTTGTGGACTGTATTCCACAAACAGGTAGAGACTTTGACGATTACCAGGCATGCTCGGAGTCATCTTTGAGCTTCCTCGTTCTGGTCGCAGGAAGAGAGAATAAAGTGAGGACCCTGGAAATAGAGATAGTTTAGGGGGGTGGTACTACCGCTTAAAAGACATATTATCATCTCTCCACTCTAGGTTCCAAAAAGACATTCAGAGATTCAGATTCCTCCAATTCTGTTGTTAAGTACCCACTAAGATGTTGTATACATCAGCAAGGTCAAAGATTGACTATTGGCACATTATCTGATATCCCGACAATAAGATGAAAAGGAGTGACTGACTGAGTTCTCTGGAGCAGACCTATAAATAAGGTACCTATACTTTTATTCATCTTTCTACTCATCCTCGGTGCACATGCCCACACTTGGATGCAAAAGCAGGTAGAAAATTATAATCTCTACCTGGGTTTCCATGAGTCCATCTCATGAAAGAGAATCATACCATGCTTATAGCTGAAAACTCTGTCATATGAACCAATATCACAGACAGATTTTTTTTTTAACTTCCATAATTAAACTTAGCAGTTTCTTGAGTTGAATCTTAACTGGGTTACGGTTAGTGACTCTGTACTTACTGAGACACAGAAACCGACAAAGAGTGTTGGGCATCCACCCAAGTCCAAAGAAAGAGTCCTTTCTTACAAAATACATTAAAGACTGTCTTCTCTTTCTTTCTCTCTCTCACTTGCTCACTGGCTTATTCTCTCTGGTTGTTGTTTCTTATTCTGTTCCACGAGCCTATAAAGTAAAAATAAGACCTTAGAGTCATCGTGCAAAATGCTGGGTTGGATGGATCACAAGCTGGAATCAAGATTGCCTGGAGAAATATCAACAACCTCAGTTATGCAGATGATATCACTATAATGGCAGAAAGCAAAGATGAACGAAGGACCCTTTTGATGAGGGTGAAAGAGGATAGTGAAAAAGCTAGCTTAAAACTCAATATTGAAAAAACTAAGGTCATGACATATGGTCCCATCACTTCATGGCAAATAGATAGGGGAAAAGTGGAAACAGTAGCAGATTTTATTTTCTTGGGCTCCAAAATCACTGTGGATGGTAACTGCAGCCACTAAATTAAAAGACACTTTCTCCTAGGAAGAAAAGCTATGATCAAGTGACATGTCACTTGATAAAAGCTATGTCTAAGTGACAGCATATTAAAAAGCAGAGCATCACTTTGCTGACAAAGGTCTGTATAATCCAAGTCATCATTTTTCTAGTAGTCAAGAACGGATGTGAGAGCTGGACCATAAAGAAGGCTGAGAGCCAAAGAATTGATGCTTTTGAACTGTGGAGCTGGATAAGACTCTTGACAGTCTCATGGACAGCAAAGAGATCAAACCTAAAGGAAATCAATCCTGACTATTCATTGGAAGGACTGAAGCTGAAGCTCTGATACTTTGGACACCTGATGCAAAGAGCCAACTCACTGGAAAAGACCATGATGCTGGGAAGAATTGAAGGTAGGAGGAGAAGTGGGTGACAGAAGATGAGATGGCTGGATGGCTTCACTGACTCAATGGACATGAGTTTGAGCAAACTCCAGGAGACAGTGAAGGACAGGGAAGTATGGTGTGCTGCAGTCCACAGGGTCACAAAGAGTTGGACACAACTTAGCAACTAAAAAACAGTGACCTCAGAGGTGAATAATATAAGACTAGTTAGCTCTTTAACCTACATCAGTACTTTGTTATTGCTATTTTGTTATTGTTTTAATATTTATTAACTTATTTTTAATATTATTTTGTTATTTATAACTTACTATTATTATCATTATCAAAAGAAAATACATTTGGAGTCTTTCTCCCATCTTTTATGGTAGAAAATTATTACCAGAAAAAATATCTCTTAAAAATATATTCTGTGAGTCTCATTCACAAAAGTATAATATTGGCAAAGGAAGAATTATTAAAATAATCTCCTAAACTGAAGAAAGTTAATGAGACATGATTTAACTGCAATGAAGTTTTTCTCATGTTCCACTTAATTCTAGAAAAAAAGATGTAGCATCTTCTTTCACCAGCTGTATTCACCTTTGGGGTCTAGTGGAAATTCTTAGGTAGGAGAGTCTCATTTTAACATCCTGTATGCAAAACTTGGTGGAAGACAAATCTACTGTGTAACAACCCTTCCAGAGCAGCACACACTTGAAGCAGTTTCAGTTCAGAAATCTGTTTACTTGCTTGTGGTCACCATCAGTGATGTAGCACTGGCCTAAGCCTCACTTCAGAAAAGAGTGAAAGAGGGGAAAAGGCCCTATGTCTTGAACATGAGTGGGAAAGAGGTAAAATAGACCCGCCAGGGCCTCCCAGAATGGAATAATGTAGGCATGAGGTATACTGGCCCTTAAGGGACAAGACGCACGGGCTTGGAGAATTCTAGAATTGGAGAGAGTAGCCCAAAGTGTCAAAACAGTAAAACAAAGCAAAACGAAAACCGCCTTGAATATTGCTAGTCATATAAATAGACAAAATAAAAGATTAAACTTTCAGAATGACACAAAATGTAAGCAATGAAAATGGTTTGGTGGGTTGGCTGGTTAAATATATCACTGTGTTCACAAGCTAGAATAAGATTATATCACTAGAGGGAGAGTACACACTCTCTTTGTTTCTGCAACATCAGGAACAGAGGACTTGAAATTTGGAATATTAGGGATTTTTAGTTTGTAGGATGAATACTTAGAGGGTGGTAGAGCTACTGGTAAGACCTCCTGGACACAGGCATACTAGAACTACATATAGATTCAAGAAAATCTGGTTTTGCTCATGTGCCTTTCTGAGAAGCCCTGCATGTCTGTTTTACCTCTTCTCCCCTCATGTTCAAGATACAGGGCCTCTTTCCCCTCTTTCACCCTTTTCTGAAGTGAGACTTAGGCTGGTGCTGTATCACCGATGGTGACCAAAAGACTCTGTGGGGTACAGCCCCAGAATCATGCCCATTCCTCTCGCAGAGGACGCTTCATTGACACTGCTCTCACTCCCCAGAGAACAGTTCCTGAGTGTGTATTCAGTAGCTCAGCTCTTTGAAATCCCATGGACTGAAGCCCGCCAGTGTCCGTGGAATTTTCCAGGCAAGAATACTGGAGTGGGTTGTCATTTCCCACTCTAGGAGATCTTTCCGACTCAGGGATTAAATCTGTGTCTCTTGCACCTCCTGCATTAGCAGGTGGATTCTTTACCACTGCACCACCTGGGAAGCCCCATCCTCCAGTACTTGTCTCAAAATCAAACTTATACAAGGATGTCAGACTCTAGGACACTCTCTTGACACATGAGATGTAGTAGTGAGTATAGAACTCTCCAAGATTACATGGCATGGACTTCTATTGCCTGCCCAAGGAATCCACTCTCAGAGCTCTTTTTTGTTATCTTTTACATGACAGCCTTCTTCACTTTGCTAAGATGATTTAAAAACTCATTTATCTAATTCAAGCAGACTGTGAAGAGGGAAAGCAGATTAAGGAATACTTTTCATTATTTCCTATGACATTTGAGTGGTATCTATGACTGGCTGACATCATGCTATCTCATTGACTTATTCCTTCCAGCATTTTGCAGTCCTGGAGAGGGTGACATCTCACCTTTTGGACAGTCGTTCAGTCAGAGATAGAGCTGCATATAGCACCTCCTATAAGCCCATTGAAAAATATCAGTACAAGACCCTCCAGACAGCTCGTGTGAGTGTAATAGATTTTACTGAAGATAGGGGAGAATATCTTTATTCCTAAGGTTTATTTTCCCATCACAGATTTGGTGACAGCTATGAGCTCTTCAGTGCACCAAAGCCCAGCCTTTTCCACCTTACTGGCTTTTGTCTCCTATTCTCATTTTGTTTTTTCCTCTACTTACTACTTTGTGTGAGGGAGTAATTAAAATTTCTCTGACAAAGCAATTTAGCACCATTTTTTTTTCCTTATTTTTCTGCTATTAAAACCTAGCAGGACCCTGCGGGACCCTTGCAGATACAAAAGCCCCTCTGTGTCCCATGTAGGGAAAAAAGGCTTTAGTCTTCTAGGGCTGCTGTGAGTTCCAAAGAGTAGGCTCAAACAGTTAATAACACAATAGAGTAGCAGGACTCCTAGTTCATCCTGAAGGGCTAGAAATAACATCATATACATATCTCTGAGATTCCCACAAGACCCAATTGTGGGCGTGAATGGTGATAGAAGCAAAGTCCAATGCTGTAAGGCAATATTGCATAAGAACCTGGAATGTTAGATCCATGAATCAAAGCAAACTGGAAGTGGTCAAACAGGAGATGGCAAGAGTGAACATCAACATTTTAGGAATTAGCGAACTAAGTTGGACTGGAATGGGTGAAATTAATTCAGATGACCATCATATCTACTACTGTGGGCAGGAATCCCTTAGAAGAAACAAAGTAGCCATCATGGTCAACAAAAGAGTCTGAAATGTAGTACTTGGATGCAATCTCAAAAACGGCAGAATGATCTCTGTTTATTTCCAAGGCAAACCATTCAATATCACGGTAATTCAAGTGTATGCCCTGACCAGTAATGCTGAAGAAGCTGAAGCTGAACGATTCTATGAAGACGTACAAGACCTTCTAGAATTAACACCCAAAAAAGATGTCCTTTTCATTTTAGGGGACTGGAATGCAAAATTAGGAAATTAAGAAACTCCTGGGGTAACAGGCAAATTTGGCTTTGGAGTACGGAATGAAGCAGGGCAAAGGCTAATAGAGTTTTGTCAAGAGAACGCACTGGTCATAGAAAACACCCTCTTCCAACAACACAAAAGAAGACTCTACACATGGACATCACCAGATGATCAACACTGAAATCTGATTATGTTTGTTGCAGCCAAAGATAGAGAAGCTCTATACAGTCAGCAAAAACAAGACAGGGAGCTGACTGTGTCTCAGATCATGAACTCCTTATTGCCAAATTCAGACGTAAATTGAAGAAAGTGGGGAAAATTACTAGACCATTCAGGTATGATCTAAATCAAATCCCTTATGACTATACTGTAGAAGTGAGACATAGATTCAGGAGATTAGATCTGATAGACAGAGTGCCTAAATAACTATGGATGGAGGTTC
>SJYV01032616.1:0-10756 GCA_006410875.1 Neotragus pygmaeus
ACAATGAAGCAAGTTGGAAAATAGAGCGATAGATATTTTCATATAAATTCAGGCAAGTCTATCTGCTACCAGAGATTGAAAATTTCTATTTTAAAGCTGCGGAATAAAGTGCTATTTTCATTTGAGATGAGGGAGAGAAAAGACATGCTGTATTGCTTGCATTAGAGGAACTTTGGAGGCTAGAAATTTTTAATGGAAAGCCTTGGTCTCTGACCCAACAACATCGCCGCTGAAGAATCAGAAAGAGACTTCTATCTGAGAGTGGGTTGGGTGAGTGTACTGCTTTTTTTGATCCCTGGGTTGGCAAGATCCCCTGGAGAAGAGAATGGCTACCCACTTCAGGATTCTGGCCTGGAGATTTCCAAGGACTGTACAGTCCTTAGGGTTACCAAGAATTGGACAGGACTGAGAAACTTTCACCGCTTTTTCTGAAATGAACTGACAGAAGAGGCTGTTGGAGCCAGACCAGAGCCGTGACAGGCTCAACAAGCTATACTAAGTCTAAGATTCAGATTCTTGTAAAACCTGAGTCATGATTCCGGGAAACCACACCCTGGGAAAGTCCCACTCGTGCCAAACACGAGCCAATCAGAATTGGGATTTTGATTCAAACCTGAGCCAATGAGATTTTGTGATTTGTGTGATTTGACCAATGAGATTTTGTGATTTGTGTGATTTGAAAACCGTGGGCGCGAACGGCTCAGCCAATCATTACCACCAGCTGTACTAAGAACCGCTTGTATAAAAGCAGCTGTGATTCAGAGCTCGGGGCTCTGTTCAAGACTCCACTGCGCTGGATGAGATGGGAGCCCTAGCTCGAGCTAGCAATAAAACCCCTTTTTGCTTTTGCATTGCCGTGGTTGTCTTATTCTCTCGGTCCTGGGATCTGGACTCTGGGCATAACAGAAGCTTTGGCATGATGTCTGTTAGTCAACCTTGTACCTCTCCGGCAGGTGTATCACTGTTGCTTGCAATCTCGCCATTTCTTTCAGTTTCTCAACTGCCGGAATGCTGTTGTGCTCTTGGGGAGAAATGAGTGGTTCACCCTACATTTTTTTTTTTTTTTTAAATGTCGATTGTCCACATTTTGGAGAATTTGAAAAGTACTGTGGAGTAATTTCATAAGAAGGAGCCTTTATTATAAAAACACAACTCTCAGCAGCAAATGAAAAAAGACCAACGTGAAATAAGAAGTTAAAGGAAAAGGCAGGAAATAATTCAGGTAATCTCTGTGTGTGAATACATATTTTAAAGTAATAGAACATCTGACCACTTTACTGAATTCAAAATATCTGAGTAAGTTGCACAGTACGGTGTTTCGCAAGGCATATGAAGAAGAATAAGCAGGCAGAACTTTCTGCTCACAGTCATGTCTGACTTATCCTTATAATAAATTTTTGTTTCCTACCATGAATAGCAAACCCATTATTCACGCTGTCAAAGGCAGTCAACTTGTTAAAAGTCTTCCCGATACTGATGAGACATTGACGCAGTTTTACTAAAGCACTGGAACAGAGCTCCCACAGATACAAACGTGAAAGACGTACAATGAGGTGACACAGCTCGTATATTCCAAAAAATTTCGGCGACCAAATATTCACGAGCAGAATTGCGTTTTAAAACAAGCCAAGCAAAAGGAGAGAGAAATAAAAATACATGAATTGTTGTTACCTCTTCAAATAGTCTTGCATGGGATGACCACCAATCCATGGCATGTGGACCGTGTTGATCCTGAAAAAAACCTTGACTTGCATCTGAAGTTGCAGGAAGGGACATCTCATCTAGGGCCCCAAAGGAGACTCTTGTCCAACACTGGGGGTGGGAAATGAGTCTCTGAGGAGACATACATGCTGACAAACAAGAGATGTCATTGTGTTTGGGGGTGATGCCCAGGTGGAGACAGCAAGGTAACTGGAATCCAGGAGGACTACTCTGCCTCAGGCTCACGGTCCTGCATCTTACGGTGATGGGGTCAGTTTCTGGGTTGTCTTTGGCCAATCATTCTGACCCAGGGTCCTTCCNGTCATTGTGTTTGGGGGTGATGCCCAGGTGGAGACAGCAAGGTAACTGGAATCCAGGAGGACTACTCTGCCTCAGGCTCACGGTCCTGCATCTTACGGTGATGGGGTCAGTTTCTGGGTTGTCTTTGGCCAATCATTCTGACCCAGGGTCCTTCCTGGTGGCTCATGCATTTCTCCGCCAAGATGGAGGCCACCGAGAAGGCTTCCGGAAGGTGGTAGGACAGGTGACATCTCCTTTTGACCTTTCCCGAATTCTTCTGGTTGGTGGTAGTAGCTTGTGAGTTCTGTATTCCTCACCAGGACCTCCTGCCATAAAATAACTCATGCAAGTGGTAACTAGGGTGCCCTGCAGGGTAGGCAGTTTCAATTTGTGTTTCCTCTAACAATCTTGACCATCAGCATGTCAGCTATCAGGCATGGAGAAGGAAGACCCAGGTCGCTCTGGGTTCCTATGGCCAGCTTTCAAGGGGAACGATGAGCAGGGAACTAGCTGAGGTTTACTGAGGAAGAAATGGCAGAGGTTCTTCCATGTGGTATCTTGTAGTCATCCTTGCTCGGAAATGACAATTGATTGTGCGAAACTCCCATGGATGGAGGAGCCTGGTAGGCTACAGTCCAAGGGGTTGCGAAGAGTCAGACACGACTTGAGTGACTTCACTTTCACTTTTCCCTTTCATGCATTGGAGAAGGAAATGGCAGCCCACTCCAGTGTTCTTGCCTGGAGAATCCCAGGGACGGGGGAGCCTGGTGGGCTGCCGTCTCTGGGGTCGCACAGAGTCGGACACGACTGAAGCGACTTAGCAGCAGCAGCAGTGCGCTTGTAGGGAGAAAAATAAATCCAATGTGTGCTTTGTAAGAGAGCCAGGCAGTTGCCAAGTGGCTGTGCTAGTCCCTAGAACATGTACAGTCTTTGTACTGGGCAGCTTTTTGACAGAAGCCTAAGATGTAACCCACATCAGACAGAGGCAGGAGGTTGAACAGGTATCTCTCTTCTAGGCAAACCCATCACTCTTCAGTGGAACTCCTTAAAAACACCTCCTCACTGGTCTGCTGGGTTATCAGAGTCTTATCCTTGTAATATATCGCCCTCCTGTTACTAGTGATGGATGTTGCTCGTCGTAAGGTCTGAAGACGACTTTGACTTTCTTAATTAAAAATAGTAGGCATGTTATGTAAATTAATTGCCTCTTTTGCATGTGAACTTCTCCGGTAACAGTCCTTGAAGAGGAGGAACTTGAGAAGAATGATAATTGAGTCTCTTTGCAGCCAAAAGGATTTTCATCATATTCCTTGACATTTTGTTGGCTTGTAACTGAACTGTGTCCCAGAATGCAATGCACACAAAGACATTTATTTCTCGTAGCGTCTCTGACAAGTGAAATTCCCCCATTAGACTATAAATAAAAACAGCTGTGCAGCCTCCGACATGTTACATAAACTGAAGATGTGTCAAATTTTAAAAATAAAACAGCTATTGTGGAATTAAACTCCTCTAGCTTTTAAATATCTTTACCGACAACTTAATAATGCATTTCAGACTAACTGTGGCTTTTCAAAAATAAAACCAGAGGCTTTCAACTTTAATCTAACAGAACCAATTTTGTTGGAGATCCCTCTTTATTATACTCATAAAACAAAAAAGCAAAACCAAAAATATACATTAAAAATGGTCTATGGATAAGATTTAAAATTACATATTTCATTAGAGCTATTTTTAAAAGTAAGATCACAAGTCAAGTGAGATTGAGCATATTTTACATCTATTGAGAAAGGCAAGTTGAAAATGTTAAATAGCCTAAACAGAAGACATTTATTTAAACAGAAGACATTTATTATTCACAGTGTTCTACGAGATGCTGTAAATATTTTATAAATGATGCCTGCCAGCCTAATCTCATGAGAGTTTTAGCAATGCTCTCTTAAAAATCTGGGTGAATGGAGTGTCATTCAAATACAAAACAGAAATAGAGATAAGTCACGAGAACAGTTTAAAATATAGTATGTGGTCGGGGAAAGAGAAATCCTTTAACCTGGTAAAGGAATCCTGCAAATTAATATATAGTTTCCTAATAAAGACCAGAAGGCTATAGTCCATGACCTCATCATTTCATGGGACTTTCAAGGTTAAATTAGTCATTCCAGGCCCCTGCACCTCACAGAAGCTTTTGAACTTTATTATCTTACCCAAAGTTGCACAGCTAGTTAGAAGCAGGCTCAAAACTAGTCTAGTTGGTCTGTATTTAATCTATTTTACTGTAATATCAGAACACTTACATTTTTTCATTAAAAAAATTTTTTTTTAATATACCGGAGTATAGTTGATTGACAGTATCCAGGTATAGAGCAAAATGATTCAGTTATACCTGTATCTATCGTTTTTCAAGTTCTTGTCCCATGTAGGTTATTATAGCATATTAAGCAGAGATCCTTGTGTTATACAGTAGGTCCTTGTTGGTTATGCATTTGAAATATAGCGATGTGTATGTGTAAATTCAAAATTGTCAATCTACCCCTACCCTCCAGCCTTCCCCACAGCTGGTAACCATAGCTTTGTTCTCTACGTCTGTGAATCTGTTTCTGTTTTGTAAACAAGTTCATTTATATAGTTTTTATTCCATTCTACATGTCCGTCTAGTCAAGGCTATGGTTTTTCCTGTGGTCATGTATGGATGTGAGAGTTGGACTGTGAAGAAGGCTGAGCGCCGAAGAATTGATGCTTTTGAACTNCCAGGTAGTTGACCACTAGGAGGTGGGGCTGGTTGTTTATTCCTAAGATCAGTCTCCCTGAGTCACTGTTTAGATCCATTGTTGTATGATAAGTCTTCCCCTAAGCTCCTGCCAAATTTTGGGGCCTTGGATATTGTGTTATTTTGTTATTCTCCAGGGATGACTTTTTAACAAAAAGATTCCATCAATTATGCTGCCATGTTGATGCCCCTCTATTACCACCCATACCATAGGCACTTAATAAATTCTTGTCAATTAACAAGTCAACTGCATTTATTGTCTACCACTTAAGAAACAGAAATCAATCTTCAGTAGTTTAAAAATGATTTTTTAAAGCAAACATTCAATAAAGTAATTTATGATGTAGAATCAATCCTGATTTAATATGAGAATATTTGCTTCTTTCCCTAGACATTTTCTGAAGAGTAGACATAACCTAAATAGCAATTTGTATTACATTTGTCATGAGTAGAAACATTTACATTGGGGGCAGGTGGAGAAGGGGACGACCGAGGATGAGATGGCTGGATGGCATCACTGACTCGATGGACGTGAGTCTGAGTGATGGACAGGGAGGCCTGGCGTGCTGCGATTCATGGGGTCGCGAAGAGTCAGACATGACTGAGCGACTGAACTTAACTGACATGTAAGTGATGTTGTGAGACTTGTCTTTCTCTGTCTGACTTACTTCACTTAGGATGGTCATCTCCATGTGGCAGGAAGCGGGGGACCCCTTCCAACCAGCAAGTGGGCTCTTTCTAACACTCAGAAATGACTTGTCCAAGGAGGCACTCATGCTTACAAAGCAAGAGACTTTATTGGGAATGGGGCGCCCGAAGGGGAAAGCAGGAGGGAACCCAGGAGAACTTCTCTGCCACGTGGCTTGCAGTCTCAGCTGCGATTAGTTTCTGGGCTGTTTGTCTCTGGCCCGTCATTCCGACTCAGGGTCCTTCCTGGTGGCGCCTCACTCATTCTGGGAGGCCAGTAGGATGTCTGCACTGGCCTCTCTCCTTTTGACAGCTGTTCTAGTCTGTGGTGGGTCATCAGTGCTGCATTGCACACCAGGACCACTTGTTGTAAGCCAGCTCGTGCAAGCGGTTACTCTTGCGCCTGGCCAGCGCAGGTGGTTTCAGTCGATGGTTTCCCTAACACAAATGGCATCATTTCATTCTTTTTAATGGCCGAGTAATATTCCACTGTGGGCTTCCCTGATAGCTCAGCTGGTAAAGAATCTGCCTGCAATGCAGGAGACCTTGGTTCAGTTCCTGGGTCGGGAAGATCCCCTGGAGAAGGGAAAGGCTACCCACTCCAGTATTCTGGCCTGGAGAATTCCATGGACTGTAAAGTCCATGGGGTCACAAAGAGTCGGACATGGCTGAACGACTTTCACTTTCAGTATTGCACTGTATATACGAACTACATCTTTCCACCTATACGTGATATCATATGGTATTTGTGTTTCTCTGCCTCACTAACTTCACTAAGTATGATAATCTCACATTAATCTGAAAAGGAGCAAGGGNTGGCTGAGCGACTTTCACTTTCAGTATTGCACTGTATATACGAACTACATCTTTCCACCTATACGTGATATCATATGGTATTTGTGTTTCTCTGCCTCACTAACTTCACTAAGTATGATAATCTCACATTAATCTGAAAAGGAGCAAGGGGGGAAAAAAACCTGTTTATTTTTTTCAGTAGGCGTTTCTGTCTTTAAGAAATTTTTTTCTTCAGGAAACTGATTCGTAGCACTATATAAGTTTCATGTGTACAATATTATATTTCTTCCCTCTTTGCTCCTTACAGTGTGCTTACCACACACATTTAGTTTCTGTCTGTCACTTTCTTTACCCATTTTGCTCTTGGCCCACTTTTATTGAAAAGCAGAGACATTACTTTGCCAACAAAGGTCTGTCTAGTCAAAGCTATGGTTTTTCCAGTGGTCATATATGGATGTGAGAGTTGCACTGTGAAGAAGGCTGAGTGCCAGAGAATTGATGCTTTTGAACTGTGGTGTTGGAGAAGACTCTTGAGAGTCCCTTGGACTGCAAAGAGACCCAACCAGTCCATTCTGAAGGAGATCAGTCCTGGGATTTCTTCGGAGGGAATGATGCTAAAGCTCAAACTGCAGTACTTTGGCCACCTCATGTGAAGAGTTGACTCATTGGAAAAGACTCTGATGCTGGGAGGGATTGGGGGCAGGAGGAGAAGGGGACGACCGAGAATGAGATGGCTGGATGGCATTACCGACTCGATGGACATGAGTCTGAGTGATCTCCAGGAACTGGTGATGGGCAGGGAGGCCTGGCGTGCTGTGATTCATGGGGTCGCAAAGAGTAGGACACGACTGAGAGACTGAACTGAACTGAACTGAACGGTGTGTTTTTGCTGTGTGTGTGTGTGTGTGTGTGTGTGTGTGCGTGTTTGGTGGGGATGGGCATCTTATGAGTCCATTCATCCACTGATGGGCACTTTGCTTCCATATCTCAACTGTCGCAAATACTGTCATATGAACATGAGGATGGACTTGTCTTTTTAGTGTTTTCATATTCTTTGAATAAATACCCAGAAGTGGGGTAGCTGGGTCATATGATAGTTCTCTTCTTAATTATTTGTCACTCAGCATTTCTTAAAGTAGTAGGCCCAGTGAAATCTAATTTTGAATGATGTTTACTAATATCTAGAGGCAGTAGCATTAACGTGGCCACAACCTCTCGGGCTGAAGGGGGGAGACTTCCAGAACGTTTGCATGATAAGCTTAGCAAACTGTCTCCCCCAAAAGCCTTGACAAAACTGGAAAAAATGATCAACAATAGCACGTCAGTTCTGGAAACTCAGACCACAGGATATACAAGATCCAGCAAAGCATTTTCGATTCTCCTGCCATTTCTGAATTGTCCTGCCAGAAATTTGAGATCTTGCATCGCCTTCCTGGTCTGGCTATTTTGCCAAGCCCAACACTAGACTGAAAAAACCATCTGCTCTTTCCAATCCAGCATCAGACAACCGTGCCCTGCCGTGAAAATAAAAACAAGGAACCAAGCAGAGCGCCCCAGTGGGTACCGATGGGCTCTGCTGTGAATTCCAGTTTCACCCGGGCTCTGGGTACCACTTAGAGATGCTCCTACTTTTTTGTTCACAGCTTCCTCTGACGGTACCCAAGGTGGTTTTAAGCACCATTTTTACTGCTCACTTCAGCATCCTTTTTAATTCTTGCTTCCCTGGATTCTCAGATAACTAGTTTCCTTTTTATTCTAGAGGGAGAAACAATCAAGTCAGAACTACCTGACTGTGTCTGCTTATTTAGCCCTTTCTGTTTCTTGTCTGTCCAGGTCATCTCCCTGCCTGAGCCCAGAGCCCTGTTCTCAGCACCCACTCTCAGTTCTTCCAGCTCCAGTGTCTCTGCTGCTTCAAGCTATGAAAACCTGTGACAGTGAAAGTGTTCAGTTGCTCAGTCGTGTCCGACTCCTTGCAGCCCCACAAACTGTATGTAGCCCACGGCTCCTCTGTCCATGGGATTCTCCAGGCAAGGATCCTGGAGTGGGTTGCCATGCCCTCCTTCAGGGGATCTTCCCGACCCGGGGGTAGAATCTGGGTCTCCTGCATTGCAGACAAATTCTTTACCATCTGAGCCACCAGGGAAACCCTATACAAATGGACAACTATCTCCTTCCTCGGGAATAAAACAAACAAACAAATGTGTTCCCATCACCTCACATCTGTCTCTCCCTTCATAATCGTATTTTAGTGTGCAGTGGAACACATACAACATAAAATAACCATTTTAACCGTTCGAAAAAGGCATTCGACCTTTTTTTTTTTTTCACGTGGATGATTCTCCTTTTAATTATTCTTTTAGGCATGACTTATTACTGCTTTTTAAAAGTCACTGAAATGTTTTCTTTATCAGGTTATTTTAGACATTTCAGTATTCAAATCTAAAGCTCTTTTAAAGAAATTTTGTTCTTGGAGTATAACTGATGTTGTGTTAGTTTCTACTGTATAGTAAAGTGATTCAGTTAGACGCGTACACATATCCACTCTTTATTAGATTCTTTTCCCATATAGGTCGTTACAGAGTATTGAGCAGAGTTCCCTGTGCTGTCCAGCAGGTCTTTGCTGGTTCTCCATGTTAAATACAGCAGTGGGTCCATGTCCATCCCAGACCCCTTGACTATCCCTCCCCCCACCCTTCCGCCTGGGAACCATCAGGTTATTACAGAGGATCGAGCAGAGTTCCCTATGTTGGACGGTAGGTCCGTATCCTTACCTAATTTGTATATAGTAGTGTGTGCATAGCCCAGTCTTCAACCATTTTGAAGGGCACAGTCCTGCTGGATTTATTTAGTCCAGGAACAGTGTGTAGCAACCAGAATATCCTGTCAAGTTTCAAAATATTTTCATCATTCCAGAAGGAACCCTTGTAACCATGAGTTATCACTGTGTCCCCTGGCCAACCCCTGGCAAGCCCCAGTTTTGGTTTCTCTGTCTCTTTTCTGATTCTGGGTGTGTTGTATAAATCCACAGCCAGAGGTCTCACAAAGATGATAAAAGCTGCTTGCATCCACGAGCTCTCGCCTCTTGTCTTTCTCACACCTCCTGTCTTTCTCACGCGGCTGTAACCTAAACTACCTCTTGTCCTCTGCTTTACTCTCCAGACCTGCTCACGTGTATGACCTCCTGGAAATGGATCAGCAGCTTATCTGGGGCTTTCGTGGCAATCCATGTTTCTTCATTTCTCAAGCAGTAAAAGATATCCACGGCAAGGCGGGAGCTACTCATGACATCTTGCCCAGTGGTGGAAAATTAAAACTATCGCAGCGCTGATGAGTTAGAAAACACCATCTTGGCTTCATTTGCATTTGAGAATTTTCTATACATTTTGGTTTCATGGGTTACAACAAAATGGCCTTTTCACATTTTCCTGTTTTCTCCGAAGCTTGTAGTTTTTGCATATGTGAATGGTTTTTGAAGGTTTAACACGTACACACGTTGATTTGGCTTTGGTGTTGTTCTCACTCAGTTATGTCTGACTCTCTGTGACCCTGTGGAGCACGCCAGGCTTCCCTGTCCTTCACCTTCTCCCAGAATTTGTTCAGACTCGTGTCCATTGAGTCCATGATGCTTAGACTTTCAATACTTAGTAAGAATTGTGAGATCTTGTGAAGCTTGGATAGAAAGACTAACTCTAAGAATATAGATCCTATTTTATCATATGTCTTTAAAAAAAAAAAAAAATTTAAAATGTACCTGTCCTCATATGGAAAGCATTTTGGGTCCACTACATACAGAGAAGGGAAAATGTTTAAAAGTAATTTTAAAGGAAAAAATATAGTATAATAGTAATATGGAAAATGGAGTTGGGGGTGGGAAATGGATATTTTTGTACTTTAAAAAGATTTTTGTTTCCTAAAATAAGAGGGACTGCCACTGCTTGTCTGAAGGCTAATGCCAGAAGTCATTAGGAGGCTTCCGGGGACTTTGCTCTTGCAAGAAGCTGACATTTACAAATTTGGTGAAGGTCATCTTTTCCCCTCGGCCTGAAGACAGCAGAACATTTATTTCCCTGTATCATAAAATCAACCAAAGGGACTCGTGATCCAGGACGTTTGCCTAAAAATGATCCCCCGGTTTGGAAGAGTAATGGAGCAAGCAAAGGAACGCTGCTTTGTAATGTCAGTGAATAATAAGGCTGGGGTTCTCTTCTCACAGGTCATTATCTAACAATACACCAGGCTGTGATTTTTCTACCATCGAGGTAATCAGCTTATGCCAAAGTCAATAGACCAGGTTAAAAACACTCCTTCATTTTAACATGCTGGCTGTTATTTTTATGATTGGGGTTTTTTTGAAATACTCCTTATATGTAGAATGAAATTCACATTAAAAAAAAAAAAAAGTCTGCTGTATGACAGTATTTTGATTGTTCAAGGGTTTTGGACCATATATAGCTTTCAAAGTTTTTTCTCATTATTAAGGAGACTAACTGTCTTTTTTTTTTTTTT
>SJYV01032617.1:0-14346 GCA_006410875.1 Neotragus pygmaeus
AGGAGTCAGACAGCTGAGCTACTGAGCACACGGGCATCTCCTCTGTGGAGAAACGTCTGTTCCAGTCCTCTGCCCTTGTTTTGGCTGCGCCCCAAGGCTTGAAGAACCTCACTTCCCTGCCTGGAGGCTGAACTTGGGCCCAGGTCCTTGGCAGTGAAAGTCTGGAGTTCTGACCACTGGACTGCCAGGGAATTCCCACCTTTGGTCATTTTTAGTGAAGTTTTTTGTCCTTTTCTTGTTGAATTCTGTTGTTGAGAATATGTTTTGGATATTAAATCCTTATCAAGTTATATAATTTGCAAACATTATCTCTCACTCTGTAGATTTCTCTTTACTTTCTTGATAATGTCCTTCAGTGTACAAACGGTTTAATGTCGAGGAAAGTCAGCTTGTTTATTTTCACTGTTTCTGCGTGTGCTTTTGGTGTCGCGTCTAAGCTTCCTTTGACAAGCAAGGTCGTGTGCAGTTGCTCTGTTTCCTTCTAGAGTTTTATGGTTTTGGCTGCGATATTTAGGTGGTTACAATTTGTCATCATAGTTGTATATGGTGTGAAGTTGTTCCTGTGGAAATCCAGGCATCCAGGTGCCATTTGTTGAAAAGACTGCTCTTTCCCAGTTGATTGGATTTGGCATCCTTGTCAAAAATCAATGGGCTGTAGATATATGGATATATTTTTAGATGCTCAGTTCTACTCCATTGGTCTATATGTCTGTCCATATAGTAGTACCACTTGGATTTAAATACTGTAGCTGTATAAGTTTTGAAATCTGGAAATCTCAGTTGTCCATTTATTTTTTCTTTTTAAGGTTATTCTGGAAAAACCAGGACTCCTTGTAATCCCATATGAATTTGAGTATTGACCTACGCATTTCTGTATGAGAGCTGTGGGAACTTTGACAGAGATTGTGTTTAGTGTGCAGCTCGCATTAGGCAAGATGGTCATTTTGACAATATTAAGTCTTCCCCCCATGGACTGTGAAAGTCTTTCCATTAATTTAGGTCTTTTGTAGTTTCTTTCACCGATGTTTTGTGGTTTTCCACATACCAGACTTTCACGTCTTTGGTTAAATGTATTCCTAAGTATTTCATTATTTTAAACGCTAAATGAAATCACTTTCTTAATTTCTTTTTGGAATTGTTCATTGCACATGGATAGAAACAACTGAATCCCGTGTGTTGATCTTGTATCTTGCAGCTTTACTGAATTTGTTTACTAACTTTAGTAGCTTCCTTTGGATTCATTGGAGTTTTCATATGTAGGATCATATAATCTGTAAAAAGAGAGTTAAAATTCTTCCTTTCAAGTTTGAATCCTTTCATTTCAAAGTCCTGTCTAATTGCTCTGATAGGCACTTCTAGCACATCTTTGAATATCATTGATGAAGGTGGGCATGCTTATCTTGTTCCTGATCTTAGAGGGAAAGCTTTCTTTTTTCGCCTTTGAGTATAACGTTAGCTGTGCAGTTTTCATAATTACCTTTATAATTTTGAGGAACTTTCCTTCCATTCCTTGTTTTTGAGAGTTTTTATCATGAAAAGACGGGTTTTGTCAAGTGCCTCTCTGTGCCTTTTGAGAGATTCGGATGGCTCTTTACCCTTTGCTCTGTTAGTGTGCTGTGTTACACTGATGCTCTCGTGTGGAACCACGCTTCCACTCCTGGGGAAAAACCCGTACGGTCATGATGTATGCTTCTTTTAATATGCTAATTGAATTGTGTTTGCTAGAATTTTGTTGAGGATTATTGTATCTATATTAATAAGAGGTATTATTCGCAGCTTCCTTGTAGTCTGACATTGAGATCAGTGTAATCATGGCCTCATCAAAAGAGTTAGGAAGTGTTTCCTTCCTTTCAGTTTTTTTGGAAGGGTTTGAAAAGGATTGGTGTTAATTCTTCTTTACATATTTGATTAAATGCAATAGTGAAGCCATCAAGCCTGGGCTTTCTTTGGGAGGTGAGGGGCAGTTCTTGACTGTGGGTCAGCCCTCTTACATGTTCTGTGGAGAGCTTCATCTTGAGTCAGCTGAGGTCTTTGTGTATTTCTAGGCATTCGTGTATTTTATAAAGGTTATCCAGTTTCTTGGCATAGGTTGCTTACAGTAATGTCTTAAATCCTTTCTATTTTTGTAAATTCAGTAGTGAAGTCCCCATTTTCATGTCTCCTTTAGTTATTTGTATTTTTTCCCCTTTATCACTCTAAATAAATGTCTTTCCATTTTGTTAATTTTTTTTTTTTTTTTTTGATAACCAACTTTTGGCTTTGCTGGTTTTCTCTACTGTTTTTCTATTCTCGAGTATATCCATCACTGTTCTTATGTTATCCCTCCTGTTGGCTTCTACTCTGGAGTATATTCCTCACTGTTCTTATCTTATCCCTCCCGTTAGCTTCTACTCTCGAGTATGTCCACCACTGCTCTTATCCCTCCCGTTAGCATCTAATCTCGAGTATGTCCACCACTGCTCTTCTCTTATCCCTCCTGCTGGCTCCATGTCGGGCCTTCTCTCCGCTTTCCGGCCCCGCGGGGTGTCTAATCCACACGGGGCTGGGCCTCCGCTCTCTCTCTCACGCCGCATAAACCTGCCTCTGGGCACTGGTACCATTCGTCTCATGGGTGGGATGGATTTTGTTTGCTCTCATGTTCCTTATAGATTATCTGCCTAGATGTTTTATCCATTATTGAAAGGGAAGTATTGAACTTTCCAACTACTGTTGCAGAGCTGTGTCTTTCTCTCTATAATTCTGCTAATATCTGCTCCATGTATCTTGGGTCCCTGTTATGAGGTCCATTTATGTTTACAGTTGTTACATCTTCTTGATTGATTGGCCCTTTTGTAAATATATTATTCCTTCTGTCTCAAAACTTTTGACAGTTTTTGAAGCAGTCAATTTTGTCTATTATCAGTACAGGCTCTCCTAGTGTCCTTCGGTTGCTATTCACATGGAGAATCTATTTCAGGCCTCTTATCAATCTATTTATGTCTGTGGATCTAAAGTGAATCTCTTATAAATGGCATATAGTTGAATCCTGCTGTTTTATCCATTCTGACAATATCTGCTTTTTGATTGGAAAGTGTAATCTGCTTAGATTTAAAATAATTGCTGGCAAGGAAGGACTTCCTTCTATTGTTTGGGTATTTAATATTCTGTATATGTTAGAGCTATTATCATTCATTTCATCCACTTATACCTTTATTTTATTTGTTTTTGGCCAAACCCAGGCCCCAGCAACGAAAGCGCTGAGGAGTCCTAACCATTGGACCACCAGGGAACTCCTGTTCCATGCTGCTAACTGCAGCGTGTTCGGCTCACTGACCAGGTTTAATGTGTAGTTGGTGAGCTGTCTTGATTGGTCATTTTGCTGCCAGTGATTCCCAACTCAGCCTGAGCACTGGAATCACATGGAGAAATTTTTAGACGCATGGATTCTGCCACTTCCCTACAAACTGTAGATCGGAGTCTGCAGAGCTGTGTTCCAGGACTGCAGGGACCTACAGTGCTGAGACTCTCCTAAGTCGTTCTGATACACTGCTTAACCAAAGCTCTTCTTGGGGCCTAGAAAATCTGCAAGTGTATTCACCGGTGTCCTGCACTCACCTCTCCTATTGCCTATTGAGCATTAAAATAAGGAGCATTTAGACAGCCAACACAGCGACTCGTCGAAGTCAAATCACTCTATCCAATGATAAACGTCACTCCCTCCATCCTCTGAAAAATGTACACCGTCAATCTGGAAAGGGGGAGCAGGGCTGAGCGTGTCATACGCAGCTTTTATCCTGTTAGCCTTTCTGATTTCAAGGTTCATTTGTTTTATTTTTATCTTGCTGCTGCTGCTGCTAAGTCACTTCAGTCATGTCTGACTCTGTGTGACCCCATAGACGACAGCCCACGAGGCTCCCCTATCCCTGGGATTCTCCAGGCAAGAACACTGGAGTGGGTTGCCATTTCCTTTTCCAGTGTATGAAAGTGAAAAGGGAAAGTGAACGCACTCAGTCGTGTCTGACTGTTCGCGACCCCGTGAACTGCAGCCCACCAGGCTGTTCCGCCCTTGGGATTTTCCAGGCAAGAGCACTGGAGTGGGGTGCCACTGCCTTAAACTCCTGTAAACCCGTATTGTTGCTTTGAGAAAGTATTGTGTGTATGTGTTAGTCACTTAATCGTGTCTGACTCTTTGTGACCCCAGGGTCTGTACCCACCAGGCCTCCCTGTCCATGGGATTCTCCAGGCAAGAATACTGGAGTAGATTGCCATTTCCTTCTCCAGGAGATCTTCCTGACCCAAGAATTGAACCCAGATCTCCTGCATTGCAGGCAGATTCTTTACCATCTGAGCTCTAGGGAAGTTCACAAGAAAGTATTGGTTGTGATCAGACAAAAATGCTTTTGTTTTGGTGTGGGTATCTATGTTGATTTGGGGCCCTGAGTTTAACAGATAGCACCAGCAGCTTGAGAAAAAGTGACATACAGGCACACATAGTTGTTTTAATAAGAAAGTTTGGTTATTTTAATGTGGCCTTGCGTGAATAAGGTCCTTAGTTATAGTCTTGCTTTTTGGGAATCAGCAGCTCCATTTCCGTAGTTGATTTTCCTAGTCTTCAAACCAAACTGTCTCTCTCTCCTACTAAAAGTTCCCAGAGGCAGCTGTCAGGCATTTGTTCTGATGCAGTTGGCAATGAAGTAAAACAGAAACCTAGGGATCGTCGTCAATACTTTAAAATGTTTAGTAGTGGTTGTTGGGGAGTTAAAGTACTAAATCCAGTCTTTTTAAAATGCTGCATCTATGTTCCCTTTTTTGTTGGTCCAACCAAGAAATAGACATAAGTTGTGTTATTCAAAATAGAGTATATATTACTTTTTTCTTTTTAAATTAGTAGCCACTTTTCTCAGAGAAGGCAATAGCAACCCACCCCAATACTCTTGCCTGGAGAATCCCATGGACGGAGGAGCCTCGTGGGCTGCCGTCTGTGGGGTCGCATAGAATCAGACACGACTGACGTGACTTAGCAGCAGCAGCAGCCACTTTTCTTGGGCTTCCCTGATGGCTCAGTGGTAAAGAATCTGCCTGCAATGCAGGAGACATAGGAAACGTAGGTTTGATCCCTGGGTGGGGAAAATCCCCTAGAGGGAAGGCATGGCAACCTACTCCACTATTCCTGCCTGGAGACTCCCGTGGACAGAGGAGCCCAGTGGGCTACCGTCCACAGGGTCACAAGCAGTCAGACACAACTGAATTGACTGAGCACACACACACACACACGCAGCCTCTTTCCCAGAGCACACTTCTTTAGCAGCAGAGAACGTGAAAACTTTCAGAAGGAGGCTTTCCTAGAGCACACTTCTTTAGCAGAGGAGACCGTGAAAAACTTTCAGAAGGAGGCTTTCATTCTTTCTGTTAGCCACAATATACATTAAACCAGCTTTGACACACAGCAGGTATTTGGGATTGTGTGGATCGCTAATGGGAGTCATAAGTGGGTGAGAAGATACCTAGACGTGGCCACTTTCATACTGCTTGCTTCTATTCATGCTCCTGTGGGGATCAGAGTGGAATTAGCTATTTGCAATGTTTTAGTATCTTTCTGTGGTTCTGAAAGGCCAGTCGGCGGATTCATGCTTGGCTCGCTGCATGAGAATCAACCAGTATATTTAGTAAAAGTGCAGATTCCCCACTTTTCCGTCCCCACCCCTCACCGCCTTTTGTTCAGTTGGTCTGGGCTAGTGCCTGGAAATTACAGTTCTCCAGCAGACAGGTCGGAGAAGGCGATGGCAACCCACTCCAGTGTTCTTGCCTGGAGAATCCCAGGGATGGGGAGCCTGGGGGGCTGCCGTCTATGGGGTTGCACAGAGTCGGACACGACTGAAGCGACTTAGCAGCAGCAGCAGCAGACAGGTATGGGGATTATTGCCCAAGAGGGCTCTGAGGAGGCGTCCGAGTCAAGAATGTTACGAACTGCTGGAATTTCAGTATGGACGCTACCACCGCAAGTTCCACGACTTTTCCCTCCAAATTTTCAGGTGTGACTGCATACAGAACAAAATGTGGGTGGCGGTCTTCGGCGTCATCTCCACTGCCCTGGCCGTGGTGAGCAGCTTCGGCCTGATGCTGTACGTCGGGGTGCCGTTTGTGCTCATTGTCGCGAATTCACCGTTTCTTATCCTCGGTGAGTAAAATGAAGCGCGAGGCTGCACGTTGTGCGTGTGGGGGTGTGGGGTGGGCAAAGGAAGGGTGCTGTGTTAGATCAGGCGGAAGAGTTATATGTAGGTGACTCTACAGACCCAAAATGAGGAATCAGGAGAAAAAATGAAATGGAATTATATGCCTTCAGAGTTGGAAAAATCTGTTACCCCAAATGGAAAAACACAGGCCAGTGATGTGAACAGGCATTTCACACACACACACACGCACAGAATCCAAAATACTAATCATTGAAATTGTTAAGAAAGAAATATTTGACCTTGTGTAATCGCATCAAGGGATGCAAGTTAAACCAAAAGTGAGATACTTTGTCTTCTTGTTAGATGAATGACTATTATAGCAAGATTGAAGGTTTGGGGAAAGTTGTGTGCAAGTGAACTCTCTCATATTCCGCTGAGGGAGATTTGTAAATTAGTGCACTTTTAAGATATAACTGCAACAAATCGAAAGACTTAAAATTTTTAAATGGAATACCTTTGACCTGCCAACTCCACTTCTGGGAATGTGTCCTAGTCATTGGACGAGTTTTCACAAAATAAATAAGCATGTTCATTTTAGTGTGATTTAAAATAGGAAAAAACAAAAACAAGCTATTCCCATATCATCAACATGGGACTGGTCTGCTCAGATCACATTGAAGTTTTGGAATGCTATTCAGTCTTTCAAAAGAGGTAGATATAAAGTGTTAAATGAAAAATGCTGGTTATAAAACAAGATGTTTAAAACAGAGTGATATACAAATATGCATATGTATTTGTATAGAGCAAATTTGGATAGACAATACTTAAAATATTAGCAAGGATTATCCTTGACAGGTGGAATTACGGTTGTTTAGAGGTTTTCTTTGTATTTGCCTGTACTTTCAGGATTTATTTTACAAAAGTATAAGGAGGCAAATATGTTTCTATTTTGAGTGGTAAGCAACTTGGAAGAATTAATAATTGGTTTCCTGGGGGAGACAGGGGAGGAACTGTGCACTGGATGTGTGCCTTCCTAGCACACACGCTTGCACACTCAGTGTTCCCACAAGCAGCTGACGTGTAGACAACTGGTTTCATATCAACGTCTTCATGTTATCTGTATATACACAGACATGTGAGTGTAGGGCTGCATGTGGCGGGGAGGGGGCTGTGATTTCACTAGCTCAAGAAATGTGTGAGGACAGTTTCTGAACCAAGTTCCATAAATAATAAAACCGGTTTTTAAATACCTGTTCCATATCAATGAGTTTATTTGTGGTCTTTAGTACTTCAGATTCTTGCCCTTGATCCAGCTGAATGCACGCAAAATCCAGAAAGCTGGCTATGGAGGGCCTGTCAGGATGCAGTTTGTGACAGACTATACAAGCCTGAGCCACTGCAGGCCTTCTGCCAGACCACACACACAGAACACCCGGATCAGAGACACACGCAGAACACCCGGATCAGAGGCACACACAGAACACCCGGATCAGAGGCACACACAGAACACCCGGATCAGAGGCACACGCAGAACACCCAGATCAGAGGCACACAAAGAACATCTGAATCAGAGGGCAGAGTGCAGTTCCCAGTGCCTTCCCATGTGATCTGCGGAGAAGATCTTCCAAGGTTGATATTAAAATCAATCAGCATTCAGTTCCAAGTATTGATTTTGTATCAATACACACAGAAACAGGTGCATAAGAGTGAAAGCGGCAGGAAGCTTGAGGGAAGTGGAATTGATCTGCAACGTGCTTAGGCTGTCCTGGGTAATCCCCTTTCTTCTCTGTAGTCCTCCTCTCCTAACCTTCAGTGTCCTCAAGTGTTCTCCTGGCCTCTTTATTCCAAATCAATCAGGAAATGTCACTGTGAAAAAGACTGGTGACTTTAGTATTCACTTATTATGTGAAGGACTCTTAAGGTTTGCTTTGGTTCCTATTTCTGATCTCAAGAGCACCGCATTCTATGGCATAGTGCCCGAACCTGGGCAAGTGAGGTGTGAATGACCGCGTTCTGGGTGTCAGAACCAGATTAACAGAAAACTACACGTGTATGTATCTGTGTGTGTGTGTGTGTGTGTGTGTGTGTGTGTGTGTGTACAAACTATGGGGTGCCTTTAAAATCGTACCACATTGATAGCTAGATGCTAACTGGAGAACAGATAAATCCAGCTCATGTTTTAAACAACAGGATGCTAACTCAGTATTAGTGCCTGAGAGTAAAATGGTTTATGAGAGGAAATGGTCTCTCGAATGTTCGGATGGAATCAGAGCTACATGGCGAATACTGCTTCACCTAATACACAGTCAGCCAGGTCTCCCGACTCTTCACTGAAACACCCTGAATGAGGACTAGGAGTCGAGTGCACTGTGCTATGTGCACAGAGCACAGAGTTATTACAGAGCAAGGAGTGAAGAGTTGTGTTGTGGATTCAGAGGCACCCAGAGAAGGCGTCAGAGAAAGCAGTGTCCAAACATAGACCCTGCAATATCAGTGAGACCTTGAGAGACAGGCAGACAAAGCAGTTTGAGCTGATCTGGTTAACTTTTAATGGATGTTAAAAAGTACAGAGATTCTGTTTCTTTCTCTAACAGGTGTTGGGGTTGATGACATGTTTATCATGATTTCTGCCTGGCAGAAGACCAGCCTCACGGATAGCATAAGCGAGCGGATGTCTGATGTCTATTCAAAAGTGGCAGTATCCATTACGATTACCACCATCACCAATGTCCTGGCCTTCTATACAGGAATTATGACCTCTTTCAGGTCCGTACAATACTTTTGCATCTATACAGGAACAACCCTGCTCTTCTGTTATTTTTATAGCATCACCTGTTTTGGAGCATGTATGGCCCTGGATGGGAAAAGAGAAGGGGTCTGTCTGCACTGGCTGAAGAAGCCAGAAACGCCTGACCAAAAATGTTCCTCATTTAAAAAGTCCTGCTGCCTCCCAGGTAGTTCTCTCCAAGATGAATATAAAGCCGACATCCATCCAATGAATCTGTTCTTTAGAGACTATTTCGGTCCTTTTCTCACAAGCACCAAGGCCAAGACTTTTGTAGTGCTCCTGTACGTTTCGTACATCATAGCTAGTGTGTATGGGTGTTTCCGGGTGCAGGAAGGTTTAGACCTCCGAAATTTGGCAAGTGACGACTCCTACATCATACCGTACTTTAATGTCGAAGAAGAACACTTCTCTACTTACGGTCCCAGGGTCATGGTCATCGTTACTGAGGCGCTTGACTACTGGGATAAAGATGCTAGGCAAAAACTGGAAAAATGTCTGGCAGATTTTGAAAACAGTGAGTATGTAGATGAAAACCTGACAGAGTTTTGGTTACGAGAATATGTAAATTATACGGAAAACCTCCGTCAAGATATAAATGATAAGACAGTGTTTCTAAGCAATATTCCCACTTTTTTAATGGAATTTTCACTTTTTGCATATGATATTAACATGACATCATCACAGGAGATTATTTGTTCCCGGGCCTTCATTCAAACCATGGGTATTTCTTCTTCAACCAATAAGAAGCTGATGTTACTCCAGTTCCGAGACATGGCTGAGAGGTGTGAAGTCCCCCNCCACTTTTTGCATATGATATTAACATGACATCATCACAGGAGATTATTTGTTCCCGGGCCTTCATTCAAACCATGGGTATTTCTTCTTCAACCAATAAGAAGCTGATGTTACTCCAGTTCCGAGACATGGCTGAGAGGTGTGAAGTCCCCCTAATGGTGTACAACCCGGCATTCATATATTTTGATCAGTTTTCTGTAATAGTAGAGAACACTGTTCGGAATGTGGTGGTTGCGTCCGCAGCTATGTTCATCGTGTCCTTGCTGTTAATCCCTCACCCCCTGTGCTCTCTGTGGGTGACTTTCGCTATTGCTTCTGTGATTGTGGGCGTCACAGGTTTCATGGCCTTCTGGAATGTCAACCTTGACTCAATATCCATGATTAACCTTGTCATCTGTATAGGGTTTTCTTTTGACTTTTCCGCTCACATTTCCTATGCATTTGTCTCCAGCTCAGAGCCCTCAGTAAACCGAAAAGCCACTGAGGCGCTGTATCTGCTAGGCTACCCTGTGTTACAAAGTGCGGCTTCAACAATAATAGGGGTGTGTGTCCTGTCTGCAGCTAAAGCATACATCTTCAGGACGTTTTTCAAGATTATGTTTCTTGTGATGGTATTTGGAGCTGCTCATGGTCTAATTTTTATCCCAGTATTCTTAACCTTTTTTTGAAAGTTACTTTGAATTGGTCAGTCAGTCGGTTCAGTCGCTCAGTCGTGTCCGACTCTTTGCGACCCCATGAATCGCAGCACGCCAGGCCTCCCTGTCCATCACCAACTCCCGGAGTTCACCCAAACGCACATCCATCAAATCGGTGATGCCATCCAGCCATCTCATCCTCTGCCATCCCCTTCTCCTCCTGCCCCCANTCCCCTACTTTTTTCTTTTCTTCTTCTTCTTTTTTTTTTTTTTTTGAGAATTCTTCAAACTAAATATTTAATTTTCATGGAATGGTTTCATAATTCCTAGGTAATCCTTCATATGTGCTAGGCAAAATAAATCTTTAATTTCATTAAAACACAATTCTAGTTTTGGTTAGTGACATTCTTTCCTTGCCAGGTTTTACATATTTAGTTCTACAAAATTTTTTCCCATAGTACCATCTGTCTACTCTTTTATCTTCTTTGAAACTGCCAGCATTCTTAAGCTAATATGCAGGGAAGTGAGGCATATTCTCCTCACTATTTTATATATACATTCTCCTTGCTGTTATATATATGTATTATATATATACACATATACATATAACTATTTGCATCTGCTAATCCCACACTCCCAGTCCACTCCTCCCCCAGTCCCTCTTTCTTGGCAACTGCAAATCTGTCTCTATGTATGTAAGTCTGTTTCTGTTTTGTAGATAAGTTCACTTGTGTCATATTTTAAATTCCACATATAAGTAATATCATATGGCATTTATCCTTCTCTTCATAACTTATATCATTGACTATAATAATCTCTAGTAACATCCATGCTTCTGCAAATAGCATTATTTAATTCTTTTAATGATTGAATGATATTCCACTTGACTTCACACTCCAGAAAGCCTGGCTCTGAGAGAGTGACCACACCATCGTGGTTATCTGAGTCATTAAGACCTTTTTTGTACAGCTCTTCTGTGTAGTCCTTCCATCCCTTCAGGATTTCTTCTGCTTCTATTAGGTCTTTACCATTTCTGCACTTTATTGTGCCTATCTTTGGATGAAATTTTCCTTTGATATTTTCAATTTTCTTGGAGAGATCTTGTCTTTCCCTTTCTGTTGTTTTCCTCCATTTCTTTGCATTGTTTATTGAAGAAGGCCTTTTTGTCTCTCTTGCTGTTCTCTGGAACTCTGCACTTAGTTGAATGTACCTTTCCCTTTCCCCCTTGCTTTTCAATTCTCTTCTTTCCTCAGCAATTTGTAAAGTCTCCTCAGACCACCACTTTGCATTCTTGCTTTACTTTTTCTTTGGAGTGGTCTTGTTCATTGTATCCTGAACAATACTACAAACCTCCATCTATAGCTCTTTAGGCTCTCTGTTTACTATATCTAATCCCTTGAATCTATTTGTCCCTCCACTGTATATTAATAGCGGATTTAAGTTCTACCTGACTGGCCCAGTGAGTTTTCCCACTCTCTTTAGTTTTGAATTTTCTTATGAGAAGTTGGTGATCTGGGCCACAGTCAGCTCCAGGTCGTGTTTTTGCTGACTGTATACAGCTTTCTATCTTCAACTACGAAAATGTAATCTTTTCTTTCCTTCATCGACAAGTTCCTAAAAGACATTGTGATCTTCACTACAAATGATGAGAACAAATGGAAATATTACATATAAATTTCAGTGGTTTCTTTGTCTTTACATGAAGCTGGTCTCTGCTGCCAAACAGTTTGGAGGACACTGACGTAACATGTCAAATAACTTTCTAGAGGTAGGAATAGAGCTTACTTCAACTCCTGAGATAAGAGAGATTACCTGACTAACTAATGGTTGCATAATACTATTGAGAAGCAGGGCTAGAATTTGAACCCAGTCTGATATAAATGCCTGGTTTCTATCCATGTGGTAATCTTTTCTTGTAATCAGTCTGATTTTGGTATTGATCACTTGGTGATGTCCATGGGTAAAGTTGTCTCTTGTGTTGTTGAAAAGGGTGTTTGCTATGACCAGTGTGTTTTCTGGCATAATTCTGTTAGCCTTTGCCCTGCTTTATTTTGTTCTCCAAGGCCAAACTTGCCTGTTACTCCAAGAATTTCTTGACTTCCTATGTTTANGCAACTTACCATCTTAACCATTTTTGATTTTTTTGTTGTTATGTACATTAAAAATTTTTTTTAATGTTTTGTATTGGGGTATACCTGACTAATACTGTTGTGATAATTGCAGGTGAACAGTGAAGGGACCCGGCCATGCGTATCGTCTTAACCATTTTTAAGTGTATAGTACAGTGGTATTAAGTACATTAGCATTGTCGTGAAACCATCACCACCATCCCAGAATGCTTTTCACCTTGCAAAATGGAAACTCTTTACCATCAAACACTAACTCTGCATTCTCCCAGCCCCTGGCAAGCACCATTCTGCCTTCTGTCTTCTCTGTACCTCACACAAGTGGAATCCTACAGTGCATGTCTTTTTATGACTAATTTACTTCATCTTGCTTAGTGCCCTCAAGGTCCATCCATGTTTGGGGCATGTGTCAGAACCTTTTTCCTTTTTAAGGATGGATGACATTCTACTGAACATATAGAATATATATAGTCTACTGAATATATATTAAAATTATTCATCCATTGATGGACCCTTGGGTTGCTTCCAACCTCTTGGCTATTTTGCATAATGCTGCTCTGAACATGGGTGTGCAAATATCTGTTCAGGACCCTTCACCACCTTTCTTTTANCAAGAGTCTTCTCCAACACCACAGTTCAAAAGCATCAATTCTTCGGCACTCAGCTTTCTTTGTGGCCCATCTCTCACATCCATACATGACTACTGGAAAAATCATGGCTTTGACTATACAGACCTCTTTGCTTTTTTAATATGCTGTCTAGCTTTGTCATAGCTTTTCTTCCAAGGAGCAAGGGTCATTTGATTTCATGGCTGCTGTCACCATCCTCAATGATTTTGGAGCCCAGGAAAATAAAGGAGAACTCTTCTATAGGTGCTAAACAAAGGGAATGCTTCTAAAAGTATTAAATTCATTAATGTCACAGGTGTGTGAACTTTCTTGCTGCTTTTAATCATATTTAGTTCAAATATTCATTTCCTTAGATTCATTCATTTAATGGGAATTCTGTCTAAATTCCTTTTCTCCATGTGATCTTTCAGTTCTTATTTTCCTCTCAAATCTCTGTATCTGACATCTGTTGTTTCATTAAAAATTCCTCTTTCACCATACAGCAATATTCTTCACCCATTCATATACGTACTGATTGTTCTTCGCTAGAAGCATTCTGGTTTATTCATACTTCTTTCAGAGTTGTAAGAGTCATACTGTATTAAGTGCAGAATTGAGCCAAAGCATTACAACACTTGTTCTGGAATGTACATTTCTATAATAGCCTTGGGCTTCCCTGGTGGCTCAGATGGAAAATAATCCGTCTGCAATACGGGAGACCTGGGTTGAGAAGATCCCCTGGAGAAGGGCATGGCAACCCACTCCAGTATTCTCATCTGGAGAATCCCATGGAAAGGGGAGCCTGGCAGACTACAGTCTACGGGGTTGCAGAGTCGAATATGACTGAGCAACTAAGCACACACACACAATAGCCTTAGAATTAAAAACAAGTTACTTCCTTTTTTCTATCCATATCATACTGCTTCCTCTTATTGATCTTGTGGTCAGTTAAACTCCTGAAGCCTTTCCACACAAGGTGTTTTAAATGACAATACCGTTTCTATAACTGCACAGCTGGAATATTTAGACTTGAGAGCAGGTCATTATATTTGTCACTTTTACAGTTTACTGGCCTCAAAAATGTAATGGAATGAATGGGGTCTACAGGGAAATTTTTTACTGAATATACAGTCATTTTAAGCAATCATCACTACCTTTTCTATGTGCTCAGGAGTCAGAGTTCCATAATGTTACTTTGGATTTTTCTGGCTTGGTAGCAAGTCCACTTGTATACTCAGTACA
>SJYV01032619.1:34-14663 GCA_006410875.1 Neotragus pygmaeus
CACCCCACCCTCCCACTTTAGTTTTTGTAGCCTCCATACTTAGTGGTACATCAAGATATCCTAAGCTGATCTATATATTTCTTAGACTAGACCCAGAGTCAGCCCTGCCTTCGAGGAGCTCTATTCCTTTTAATAGAGGAGAAATTTAGAGACTGTGTTTTGGATGTTGGAGGTACTCATTGCTGGCTTTGAGGCTTTTTCAATGTTAGAATTAGGAAGCTTTTTATTTTTGAAAAAATGCTATTCTTTCCACTCATAATGAACATTACAGGGTTTTAACTTCTTTAATTTTATACGTGCATATTTTTCTTTTCATTGAAAATCTTCGTTCCTCTTTTGTCTTTTCTTAGAGTGTATATATAGAATAGTTTTTAAAATATCAACATTGCTATTGATAATAGTACTGAATAAGGTTTGATTCATCACATTTCTGTTTTCCTTAGAATATATTCCATCAAGTGTTTGTTGAAGTGCTGTGTTCTAAAAGCCATTGAAATATTGATTTTCTTTGTTATGTTTGTATTGCCGACTTGAGATATTAGGTTCGTTTGTTTCAATTTGTTCAATTAAAAAATTAATTGTATTTTTTTCTGAGTAGGTAAAACATATGATTCCAAATTCAAAGCTGTTAACATGGTATGTTCAGGGATATCTACGTTCTACCTTCTGTGCTCCCTCATCCTGTATGTAAGCATTTTTGTTAGATTTTGGTAATCTTCAGTGTTTCTCTTTTACAAGTGTAAAAGCATTTTCATCCTTTCCCTAAATCCATACCTGAAAGAGGCCTATTATATTCACTATTTTGCATATTGGTTTTTATTTTGAATTAATGTCAAACAGAATAACTGCAAAAATAGGACAAAGAACTCCAATTTACCCTTCACTTAGCTCCTCCCTTCTCTGCTTTTCCCCTCCTATCCATCCATCCATCCATGCATATCCACATTATCCTGTCTACAGATTTTATTCACATTTTACCATTAATGTCTTTTACAGTGAAATGAAAAACTACTTTCTAGTCTAGGATCTAATCCAGGATGGTATAGTGTATTTAAGTCGTTATCTCTTTAGTCTTCTTTAATCTGGAATAGTTCCTTAGTTTTTCTTTGTCTTTCATGATCTTGACATTTTTTTGAGACTACAGACTGGTTTGCAGATGTCTTTTATTTGAGGTTTGCCTGATTGTTTCCTCGTGATTAGATTCAGGGTTAGCATTTGGGACAGGAACACCATGGAAGTGCATCATACAAGGAGGCACGGGTGTTGGGTTTTTTTCATTACTTGTGATGTTGACCTTAATCACTTGGTTAGGTTCTGGCTTTTTTCTTCATGTTTTTCGTTCATTCAGCAATATATCTTTGAAATCATCTATGTAATTATGTGGCTAAATCATCTATGCAAGTATCTGCAAGTATTCTTATTCTTTTTTTTTTTTAAATATTTTTAATTGGCCGAGAATTGCTTTACAATATTGTGTTTGCTTTTGCCTACAATGTATGAATCAGCCATAAGCAGACTTATGTCCCCATCCTCTTAAACCTCCCCGCTCCCCCGCCACCCCATCCCACCCTCTCTAGGTTGTGTCACAGAGTACTGCGTTGAGCTCCCTGTGAGTAGAGGGAGTGACTTCTCATTAGCTATCTATTTTATACATGGTTAGGTATATGTTTTAATGTGTCAGTTCATCCCGCTTTCTCCTTCCCTGACCATGTCCAAAAATCCATTCTCTATTCCTGCCCTGCAAAAAGGTTCATCAGTGCCATTTTTCTAGATTCCATATATATGCATGAATATACGATATTTGTTTTTCTGACTTACTTCACACTGTGTAACAGACTCATCCCCTCACTGGAACTGACTCAAAGTCACTCAAAGTGATACTCCAATGTACACAACTTTACAGCTGTAAAGTTTCTATCCTGATGAACATTGTTTATTCAACTTGGATGATTTTTGTCTTTTGCTGTTACAAGTGATGTCAGAATGTATAACCTTAGGCATAAGTAATTTAATAATTTGACCACTTTTTTTTTCTGACCGCAAAGCAGGGGGTGGGGTGAGGGTGAACTCCTTGAAGTGGGATTTGAGTCAAAGAGTAACTGCATATGCATTTTTGATGAGTTTGCCAGGCTTTTCTCCATAAAGTTTGTACCATTTTATATTCCCATCAGCAATGATTGGTTCCGTAGCCTGGCCAACAATATATAGTCAAGCTTGGATTTCTGCTAATCTGATAAGTGAGAAATAGTATCACTATATAGTTTTAATTTGAATTTCTTTTTATTATGAGTGAGGTTGAGCATCTTTTTGTTTGTATAAGTATCCCTGGCATTTGTTTTTCAATAAACTATTCATATCTTTTACCATGTTTCTATCAGGGTTTTGGTCTTCTCAACATTTAGGAACTTGTTGTGTATTAGAGATATGATCTCTTTGTGATCCATTGCAATTATTTTTTCTACTTTGTCATTTGACTTTATATTGCTCTCCCCTGCCCTACCTAGCCACATACAACTTTTTATGTTTGAAAAATTTTTTTAAAGTTGAAAGAATGTACAACATTATACTCTGTATATACTACTATATATAGTATAGTATAGTATATAATTATATATAATATATAGTATATATAATGCAGTATAGTATAATAGTTCTATACTCTGTACCCAAGTTCATCAGTTTTTAATAATTTTGCCATTTTTTTACATCTTTACATACACAGTTTTTTTGTTTCATTTGAAAGTAAGTTGTAGAAATGGACACTTTGTCACTAAGTACTTAAGATACATGTCCCAAGAATAAGGATAAACTGCAACAACATTATCATGTGGAAAAAAATGAGCAATAATTTGTTTATGGTCATTTTTATTTTTGCTGTGCTTTCATATAGTTTATTATATAGTTTATATGCCTTAGTTACATCAGTCTTCTATTTCAATGCTGCTGGATTTTGAAGCAGAGTAAGATTTTTCTTGAGGAATGTGAAGGAATTCACCCATGTTTTCTTTTAGTACTTCATTGGGTGGCTTTATTTTATTTTTTAAATTTACTTCTGATCTCTCTTTCATCTGGTATTTATCCTAGTATATAGAATGAAATACAAATCTAATTTTATATTTTTCTAAGTGCATTCTGGGTGTCCCAACACTGTTTATTATTAAGTAAACATCCCTCCACCATGAAAATACTGCCTTTATTATGTACCTCATTTCTCTACGCCCTTGGGGATTTTTTTGTATTCTGTATTATTTTTCATTGTCTGTCTTTAGGGATATATTCATTTAGTTGAATTGTTATTTCAGTTCATTCAGTGATCTATTCTCATATGGTTTCATTCTAATCATGAAGTATTCATTTCTTGTACATATTTACAAAAAGTTTATCATACCAGATTTAAATATTCAGTGTTATTCTAAATACTGATAATTTTCTTCCTCATTATCCAATATCACTGAATGAAAATCCTCAAAAATATTTGTCTTCCAAAGCAAAGTTTATTTGTAGCTTTTTATTTGTAATCTTTCTTTAAATGGTTCAGGTTTTCCTATTTTTTCACTATTTTGAAAATTCTTTTTCTCCTTCTTTACAGTATAGATATTTGAGTATCTTCCATTTAATAAGGTAATTTAACTAATCCAGTATAGTATATAATTTGTACAAACAGGGAAAAACTTACTCCACATTCAACTCTTGCTTCTCTTTATTATTTGGAGAAATCATTTTAAACTGAATAATTGCTGAACTGCTGGGGATCAGCTGCCAGTCTGTGATGCCAGCCTGGGATTTCCCTGTCACCTGATTATTTGGTGGGTGGCTGTCCAGTCATCTAAGGGTGGGTGCGGATGAAGTCATTGATTCTCTTTCCCAGTCTTAGGAGGTTCTTCTTTGGCCCTGATAACCCCTGGCTTGACTTTACCCTTTACTCTGCACACAGGGATTCATGAGGTTGTGAAGGTGCTAAATGTACTGATTTTTATGGATATCCTTAAAAAAAAATTTTTTTTTATTGACGTGTTTTTGTCAGTGCTGGGCCTTCGTTTCTGAGTGGACTTTTTCTCTGGCTGTGGCAAGCGAGGGCCACTCTGGTTACGGCGTGCGGGCTTCTCGTTGCTGTGGCTTCTCTTGTCGCGGAGCATGGGCTTCAGGGTGCATGGGCTTAGTTGCTCTGCAGCATGTGGAATCGTCCCAGATGAGGGATCCCACACCTGCACTGGGAGGCAGATTCTTTACTGCTGAGCCACCAGGGAGGCCCTGTGTGAGTGTTCTGGTCATCTCATGCCAAGGTGACGTTTTGGGTCTCGATCTAAGCGTTTCTCTGTGTTGTCTTTTTTCAGGCATGTGCTTCCTTCAAGCTCAGTTTCCCTGGTAATTTGACCATTCTAGCTCTCTGTGCTCTTTCCTCAGAATTCTGTCTTCTCATTTGGCCCATGGTCACACATGCCTTGAGTTATTGTATAACTTTTCTCTAGCTCTTCTTCCCCTAGTCTAATAAGATGCGCTGTTTGTCACCAGACTTCGTGTTTTTTTTTTTTTTTTATGATTAGCCGTTATTGCTCACTAGTCCACAGTGTATACTCTGTATTCTGCTCAACCAGTCCTATTTGTGGCAGTAACATGCCATATGCCTTCCTACCTCTGTGTCATGTCTCATGTTCCCTGCCTGGAATGTCTTCTCTTTCCACTTCTATGTATCTGTTTATCCTAATGAGTGAGTTAGCTGCTTAGTCCTGTCTGTCTTTGCGACCCCATGGACTGTAGCCCGCCAGGCTCCTCTGTCCGTAGGATTCGCTAATAGGCTCAGCTCAAATGCTACATCCTCTGTAGCTCTTCCTGATGAGTATTTCTCAAGCAAGATGCACGTGACTTCTGGCACTTGCTGAAAGCTGTTCTTCACAAGAATGGGAGGAATAGACCATTAGGCTCTCTCTCCATGGTTTGCATCAGGGTATGGCATTGTCTAAGGCAGGAAAGAGGTCTTTCCAGAGGCTCCTTTTTTGTTGAGCATGAGAGATCCTCTAGCCCAGGATCTTCAAACCAGCCTCTGAGGTCAACTTAACAAGGGGTGTACCACATTGGTTTTATTGGTGTAAACCCAGTGCCATAACATTTGCTGATCACTAGAATCACTTAAGGAATTAAAAATGTTGGGTCTCAGGACCCACTCTGAGCCTAACAGATAAAAATTTTATTGATTGAGGTCAAGTAGGTCTGATAGTCCATGTTTGGCATCTACAGATTTAGCCTGTCTTCATCTTTTAATAATAGAAAATTGAGACTTAGGGAAATGGATTTGGAAGAAAAACTTAGTCATGAGTGAAGTCATGCTTACCAAATTTTTTACTGTTTTTCTGCACCCAGAGGAGTTTCCCCTTCAGTCTCTGTGGTGGGGCTCAGTGAGTACATTGGGAAGCATGGCCCGTCAGGACTTTACGTGTATTTTGTATCTGGTTGAATGGTTGATGCTTGCAGTGTGCTAGATGGGGGGATTCGAGAGGTCTTTGGGGGCTCTCAATGCAGGGAGGAAGCAAATCTATAAGCAAATAGCTTTCTTGAGATGTTGCTGATTCTCTGACAAGTGGCAGGGCAGAGCGCGGCATAGAAAGCAGCATAGTAGGGTCTATTATGGTCTTCATTAGATCACCTGCCAGAAACGAGGAAACAAGTGACTTTCCATGGAAGGAGGCTTCCAATTTAGATTTTACTTTAGGTCAACCTGTCTAACCAATGTCCTTGTGAGGACGTTTCCCTGCGAGTTTGGAAAGTTTTCCGAGATGATTTGATTTAGCTGCTGTCCAAGCTCAGCAGAACAGTGCTTTTTATGGGCCTTTTGGACTATTCTGTGGGCTCTGGTATTACCCAGCGGCATCTTTTTTTGATCGTAATTAAGATAAGGGCAGAGAAAACACCAGGAAGGGAGTTAGAATCTCTCTTAATTCTTGAATTGCTGTGAAACTTTGGGCAACTCTTCACATTTCTCCAATCCTCAGTCTTCTTACCTGAGATATAGAAGTAGCAATGTTGTCTGCTTGTATTGTAGGATTATTACTGGGATCGAATGAGATAATGTGTGAAAATGTTTTGAAAACTGTAAGCTGTATAGTGTAGTCCTTTGTGGCTATTGAGAAATCTAATTTGGCGGCAGTGGCATGAGTGTGTGTCCCAGACATTTTGACCCCAGGGTGTGCATGGAAAGATGGGCTGAAATTTGCTGATCATGGTGGAAGATTGTGAGAGGTTTAAAGGTATCCTGGGAGGGAGAATGTTGCGGGACACCTGACTCAAAGTCAAGTACTGGGTGTACCACAGCAAACACCCTGCTCTTTTGAGCAGAAAGTGATGGAGTACACAGACTTTTTGGGAAAGTGAAGTATATTGGAGAAAGTGAGGGCCCAAACAAGGAAACCCATGGGAACTGCATGATAAGAGATGAGGGTGGATGGATGCTGATTCTGTCAGCCCTACGGGTTGTGAGTGGTCTCTCCTGGGTTCTGGACCCTTAGGTTACAGTGCTCTGGGTGCCAGGATGAGGGAAAGAGCTGCTTTCTGAAACCAGGGCTCTCTTCTTGTTAAGATTCCCAGCTTTATCTGAGCACGCCCTGGTTCTCCTTGTTTGCTCTTGCTGATCTTTCTGAGCTGTAGACTTTTTTTTTGTCTTTTCCTTTTGGTCTCTCTTGATTTGGCACCTCATTTAAAGCTTGATGTTAACAAGACCCAGGGATAGATAGAGGTTGATGGAATATCATGATGTCACAGGTTATCTGAGATTTCAGGGTCCATTGTTTCAGTTCCATCTGAGTTTGTTCTCTGGCAGTGATTTACTTAAAATAGTCTCCAGATGTGGGCTTCTTATGTTAGTCCACTTCATTTGCCTATGTTCTTTATGTTGAAGCTTAGACACTTTGAATTAAAGTCTAACTGCAAAAAGCGAATCGCTGTTTTACGAGATGCCCTATATTTGGTTACACTTCCTAGCTTGCCATAGTAGACCTTTCAGCACCAGACATGTGGCCTGCAGTTATCCCTTACTTGTCTTATCTATTCTTGATAGAACCAGTTCTAGCAGATTTCATGTCCCTCTTGGTTACCATTGTGCCTGAACCTAGAGACGATTTATAGTTTTCTCTAAATGTCTACAAATGGGGTCATACTGTCTTCCTATTTTATTCTAACAGTGTGATATTTTATATAAACTGAATTTTAGAACAATCTCTTTTTTATAATCTGACATTAGTATAAATTACTGGTGTTTGTTGTTCTCTTATGTGATAGATTAATCTCTTCAATTTTAGCTGTTGGGTGACTCATGTTCTTAGCATTCCGCTGTGGCATTGGGTGGTCTTTAGCATTTTATTGGACTTTTACATAAAACACTACCAAAGAAATATGTTGGAAATGGTATTTATTGCTGCAGTCTTATTGTCTGCTTTAAGAAGTTGCTAACTAAATATTTTCTCCAGCTTTCTCTTAATTGCAGTGCGGTTAATTCCTTTCAATTGCAGGAAGCCAGGGTATTTTTAGGTTATTCTTTTTGTGGTCAAAGTAATCAGCATTCATTGAGTGCCAAGAACATGCTTGGCGTTTAGTAGAACACAGAATCAGATCTAGTTCCTGTCCCATGAACTTGATGGGAAATGAACTTGATGGGCAGGGAGGGGGATAGGAAGAGAAGATATTTCCACAAAATTTTATCTATTCTAAAGCGGAGGGAAAATAAATTACAGTTCAAAAGGACACCTTTGGAATTCAGTTGAGTGGGAAGAGACACAGATGTCAGCCATCAAGTCAGAATTTATGCTAAATTACACAGATCTGAGGAGTGAGTCATAGCAAGCATAGGTATAATGGATAACGTATCTCAAAACAAAACTAGTGGTGTGAAAGGGAGAGAGTGGGTAAAAAGTGGAGATACAGTCGGTAAAAGGCTGAAGGAAGGTGAAAGGAACAGGGGAAATCCTCCTGGATTCGGCTCCACCCTAATGGCCACATCGGATTAGTTTCCCAGGTCTGGCCCTACTGCCTCTCAGCCTTCCCTCAGCCTGTCTGCACTTCCGTTGCTCTGGTTCTGGCCCTCCTCATCTCTGTGGTCCCTCCTCTTGCCCTCTCCCATCCACCACCCAGGAAGCTGCCCTGCAAACCTGACGGAAGTTTGCTGTGGATTCTGGGGCTGAGGACACGTGGCGCTGAGCAGGTGCGCGGGCCATGCTGACTTCCCTCCGTCTCTGTGCACGCCGGTGCTCCTGTCAGAAGCAGACCCTTCCTCAGTCTACATCTGACGGCAGCTCCTCAAATTCTGTTTCTTCTGGGAAGACCTGTGACCTGAAGCTGGTCCACTTCGGTGTTTGTCCCTCTGTGCTTCTGCTGTGTTTTGTAGACAGAACCTCTTTACAGCAGTGACCTTATTTAGCACATTGTCTGTCTTTTGGTGTGCTGTTGGTTTTTAGAAGACAGGCGTCACGTCTCTTAGATTTTCTGGCCTCAGTGGGGATGGCTGCTGGCGACTGGCAGGGCTGCCTGGGTCACATTGGGCTGTAAGCTCCTCAAGGATGGTATTCATGCTGAGTCTCTCTCTGCAAAGGCTTTTGTCTTTCCTATATTGCAGGGGGAAAAGGCAGGCTCTTGGAAGTGGGAAGATGAATTTCTTTCTCCTTCTGGAAGATTTCCAGTACTAGAGGACAAGAACAGTTGGTACAAATGTCCTGAATTTGTTGATATGATCGTGATGGGGGGACACCTGTTTTATCTACAGAGCTGGCATTTGCTTTGCTCGCTGAGTAGTGGCAGGCTTCCACATCTCCCAAGGGGGCTGCCAGGTCTGGGCAGGGAGGTGGCTGACCCTGGTTTACTTTGCAACTTGGCAATTCCTGTCCCCATCTGGGGATCTGCCTTAAAGCATGAGGGTGGGGTGGGGGCATTTCTGACCTCTGTGGAAACTCAGGGAGAGGCTGAATTTCAGGACCACAGGAGCAAACAGGCAGACTTGCTTTCTAGAACACCAAAGGACTCATCCTAAAAACTGTACATAGGACTGCATGTCATTTGAAATGTCTGTTTCTTAAGTTTGTGTAGGAAGTGATATGTTATGAATTGATTCATTTGAAGTGGAAACTCTGAACATTTATTTATTAACTTTTGTATTCATCTCTGGTGTGTACACATGATTGTTGTTAAGTGTTGCAGGACATGTGATTTAGGTATATAATATAATCTGGGACTGTAAGATTCTGAGAGTTTAGTGAAAGTTCTGTTTTACGAGCAAGTGAGAAACAGTAAAACAACCTGTGTGAGCTATAAAAATGGTTTCAACACATGCTACAGATCTTCAGAGGAGGGGGGTACTGTTCTGAGCTGGAGTGGTCAGGAAATATTGCACGGGGAGGAAAATGAGATTTGAGCTTTATCTTGAAGGTGAGTGGAATTCGCAAAGTTGTAATGGAGGAGGGAGGTGATTCCAGGGTAGGAAAACAGCATTCACAAAGCCAACCAGAAGGGAATCCTTTGTTCAGTATTTTTAAGATGTATAATGTTGACTTGACTAGGTATTAATTGTAGAAATCCGGGCTCGTGATGTCCCTAGGGGCAGGGTAATGACTGGACAGTTGTGATGCTTTTGCCATACATCAACATGGATTGGCCATAGGTGCGCCTGCGTCCCCTCCTCCGGCGTCCCCCTCCCGCCTCCCTCTCTCCAGGTTGCCGCCGAGCATGGGCTTTGGATGCCCTGCTTCATGCATTGAACTGGCACTGGCTATCTGTTTTACATATGGTGATGTGTATGTCTCAAATGCTGTTCTCTCAAATCATCCCACCCTTTCCTTCTCCCAATGAGTCCAAAAGTCTGTTCTGTATGTCTGTGTCTCCTCTGCTTGCCTATATATAGGATCGTTGGTACCATCTTTCTAGATTCCATATGTATGCGTTAATATACACTATTTGTCTTTCTGACTTACTCCACTCTGTGTATTAGGCTCTAGGTTCATCCACCTCACTCCTTTACTCTTATTTTTAAATAACCTCTTCTGATTCTTGGAATACCTATCAGGTACCCAGGCTGGGCTGGATATGAATGCAAGACAGTACCCTTTTCCTTATGGACTTCAGTCTTATAAATTACCTCAACCTATCGGAAAACATAGAGCCAACAGCAGTGTTTTAAATGAAAAGCATCAAATTAGAGTGGCGGATTCAGTCTTCCTTGTGTGATACTCCAGGCCTGCCGTCTCATTCTCCACTGCTTCCCAGATCCATTTCTTTTCTTCCGTGCTACGGAGGCCAGTAAATGGTTATTCCTTACCCTTTATAGGTGGCACATTCGATGGCAGGTGATTTGTGCAAGGAGGCAAGTTGGTTGGAAGACCCGTAGTGAGAGGATTGTGTGTGTGTGTTTTTCTTCCATTGTTCTCAGCTGGCGGATCTTGAAGGGGCTGCCTCTGGGCAGATAGAAGTGCCTCTCGGCCTTTCTGGGCTGGGTACTGCTCTTCTAAACATGCTCTGGAACTTGAGGGAGAGGCAGATTGTGTCAGGCCAGCTGGAGTGCAGATCACAGTAGAGCAGCTCTGAGTTATGGTGGAGGAATCAGCACCCTGGTCTTACTGTCTGCGATCCTGGACAACCTGGGACTTGATCTCAAAATCTCTGGTTTACGCTTCGGTTCTCACTGGCCTTGGCTTTGGAGAGAGAGGGGAGGCTGGGAGCTGGAGTCCCTCTTCCTTGGCTTCTCTGACTTTGGCATCGAGAGATGCTCTGGGCTCTGTGCACGGTCCGCACAGCCTCCGACAGCGGTGTGGCTTCCTGACGTTTTCTGTCCGTGCGTCTCCCCTCGGTCGGCCTCAGCCCCTCGGCCACGCTGAGAAGCACATTCAGATTCTGGGCCACTCCCACTGCCCGCAGGCCCATCTGTCTGTCTGTCCCTCTGCACTTCTGCAGTGCTATCAGTTTGCCATCTGCATGCAGCTTAACCGAATTTGGATTGCTGTGTGCATCTAGATGCTTTTCTATCTATTGATCTGATCCAATGGTCCCTTCACCACGGTTTCTAGGAGTGCTGCCTAGGAGCCACGTGGAGTGTTGCTAACTATTTTTTGTTTTAAAGCCAAGGTGGTCCAGTGACTCAGAGGCATAAGAGGTAAAGTGAATAGCTCTGTTTTCTTTTAAAAAGTCTGTGTACGAGGACCTTTCCCACTCTTTCTCTGCTTTCCCTTGTTCAGCCGCTGCCCTCATTCTGCTGTCCCGTTAATCAAGATCCTATGCTTTCTCCCCACTGTGGTTGCTTAGCTTCTCTCCTGTGCCTTCGCGTAGCACATGTGTACACATGCACACGTAATTCTGTGTTACTGTGTGGTGTTAACATATACAGACTGCACGTTCTCTTAGGGTCCCTCAGGTTCCTTCCCATCTGTGAATCCACAGATAGAACACCCTCCTAACTGGAAAGAAAGTTATACAGCTGTGGATTGGCCTGGAGCATGTATCTGAGCATATTTAGGTCTGTGTGTGAGACAGAGAATATCTAAGTGTGTAAAGAGGAAGGGCTGGTGTGGTCAGGGGAGCCATTATCTGCTCCTTACATTAAATGTTACATGTAACCTGAGGGGACAGAATGCACTGGACAACTTCTTTGAGTTTTCTTTGGACATGTATTGATTTGGTAAGTAACAAGCTAGTAGAACAAGTATATTCTGTATATTCACAGCCAGTTACCTCAAAATTTAGCAGCTTAACTAACCGTAATCATTAATTATATCATGGATTCTGTGGGTCCAGTTTTTAGGAGCCGCTTAGCTGGTAGTTCTTACTCAGAGTATCTTAGGAAATTGCAGTCAAAATACTGGCTGGGGATGTGGTCATTTGAAGATCTGACTTGGCTGGAGGGTCCAGTTTCAAGATGGTTCACTTGCATGGCTGGCAAATTGGAGCTGGCTGTTGGCAGGAGGCCTTAGTGCTCACGTCGTGGACCTGCGCATAGAGCTGTTTGGGCGCCTTCGGAGCACGGCGGTTGGTTTCCCCCAGAGCTAGAGAACTGAAGGAGAGGCAGAGTGGTGGGAGCTGAATGTTTTTAAAACCTAGCCCCAGGTTTCACACCCATAGCATCTTATTGGTTCCTCGGGTCAGCCTGTTCACTCTTGATGAGGACTATACGAGGGTGTGAATACTGGAAGGCAAGAGTCACGCCGGCCACCATATAACAAAAGCTCTGTGGCTTCTGTCAGTGTTTCTTCACAGTCTGGCCTGGAAAGGGCNCGGTTGGTTTCCCCCAGAGCTAGAGAACTGAAGGAGAGGCGGAGTGGTGGGAGCTGAATGTTTTTAAAACCTAGCCCCAGGTTTCACGCCCATAGCATCTTATTGGTTCCTCAGGTCAGCCTGTTCACTCTTGATGAGGACTATATGAGGGTGTGAATACTGGAAGGCAAGAGTCACGCCGGCCACCACATAACAAAAGCTCTGTGGCTTCTGTCAGTGTTTCTTCACAGTCTGGCCTGGAAAGGGCACTGTCTTATGTGAGTCATTTGGGGACGCAGATTCTTTCCATCTTGTTCCACCTGCCTCGAGGGCCACAGTGCCATGTATTCATCTGAGAAGGATCAAGACAGCAGGGATTTCCTATGGGAGTTGTTTTTAATCATCAGCTTTGGAGGTGGTGAGCATCATTTCGGTTCACATTTCATCGGCCAGAACTCACAAGATCTCATGAGGGAGGCTGGAAAATGTTGCCAAGTTCTGTGATTTCAGTAAAGTGAGGAGAACATGGATTTTGGCTTAGTGATTTCTGCCATATTTCACCAAATTATAAAACCTATGGTAAAGGCTCTGTGTCATCCAAGAAGGTTTATCAACCAGGTAGACTGGTGGTGTCTAGGGCAGCCACAGTCACCAAATCCTCATGCTTCCTGAGGGTGTTTTTCATACCCAGCTCCACTGGGCTGCCTCTCATGGGGCAGCTGGGCAGTGGTCCAAGGAGGGATCAAGAGCTATGGTATCTTGAGCAATTTCAGCTTTCCGTAGAAGAGCTTCCACTTAGGTGTATTCTGTGTGCTTTACATGTTATTTAATTTTTGCCTGAAACCCCCCACTTAGGTATTGTCTCCACTTTATAGATGAGGATACTGAGGTTCATAAGGGTAAGTAACTCTCTTGAGAATCGCCCCCCCACCCCCCGCCGCAACAGTCAATATGTGGTGATGTTGAAGTTTAGACCCTTTCTATCAGTACTTCACTATGCTGCCTCTGAGCTATCTGTAGGTGGAAACCATCACCATAACAGTCTAGAGATGCTTTAGCGGCAGTTTTGGGCCCTGGCATCTTGCGAATGGCCTCTTCCTCTCTGGGGGAGAGGTGATGTCCAAAAACAGTCCCCCAACCAGAGCACATTGCTCTGCATCCTGGAGGCAGGTGGGGCTGTGGAAAGGTGCAGGAGTGTCTGTGGGCCCCAGACCGGGAAGTCTGATGCTTTGCCTTGGCTCACCCTTCTTCTTCCCTTGGATTGTGCCTCCTGCTCCTGTGTTAGTGGGCAGGGACCTGGTGCCACATCATTCCTATCTGATAACAGTGTCACCTCTTGCTCTTGTAGGGTCTCATACTTTTTCAAGATATATTCACAGTGTATATGTATGTCTGAGGCCCTTTGCTGTTTACCTGAAACTGTCACAACATTCAGTTCAGTTCAGTCGCTCAATCGTGTCCGACTCTTTGCGACCCCGTGAATCGCAGCACGCCAGGCCTCCCTGTTCATCACCATCTTCCGGAGTTCACTCAGACTCACATCCATCGAGTCCGTGATGCCATCCAGCCATCTCATCCTCGGTCATCCCCTTCTCCTCCTGCCCCCAATCCCTCCCAGCATCAGAGTCTTTTCCAATGAGTCAGCTCTTCTCATGAGGTGGCCAAAGNATATTATTTTGTAATAAACTATAATAAAAGGAATATAAAAAGTATATATATATATAAAGTTTATATGTGTATATGTGTATATATATATACTCACTTTGCTGTACACCAGCATCTAACACAGCACTGTAAATTAACTATATTTCAATTTAAACAAATTAAATCTCCTTCAGAAAATATTGGGCTTCCCTGGTGGCTCAGATGGTATGGAATCTGCCTGTAATACAGGAGACCCAAGTTTGATCCCTGGGTCGAGAAGATCCCCTGAAGAAGGGAATGGCAACCCACTTCAGTATTCTTGCCTGGAGGATTCCATGGACAGAGGAGCCTGGCAGGTTGCAGTCCGTGGGATCACATGTAGCATGGGCATCCAAAGAGTTGGGCATGACTGAATGAATCTCCGTCAGAAAATGTTATATAGTTCAATATAAATCCTAAGACAGGTAGGTTCAGAACTATGTCTAATCTGGGTTTTTCTAGAGTTAAGTGAAAGAATGTGTTTTTAATAGTAATCCTGTCAGTTAGATTATTCTCTCAGCATTATGAGTAACACCTTTATCTGATTCACTCAACTCTAACCTCATTTCCTCAGCAAGCATGACTGATCTCAGTTAGATACTAAGAACTTATAAACAAACTCTGAAAAGGTAGATTTCAACTCAGTGGGAAAGTTGATTATAAAGGTGATGATGGTGAGGCTCTCTCAGTTCAGTTCAGTTCAGTCGCTCAGTCGTGTCCGACTCTTTGC
>SJYV01032621.1:0-13608 GCA_006410875.1 Neotragus pygmaeus
GTGCTGCGATTCATGGGGTCGCGAAGAGTCAGACACGACTGAGCGACTGAACTGAACTGAACTGAACTGGAAAGCTGCTGCATAGCACAGGAAGCTCAGTCCAGTGCTGTGATGACCTAGGAGGGTGGTTTAGGGGTAGGGTGGGAGGGAGGCTGAAGAGGGAGGGATTATATGTAACTTATAGTTGATTCACTTTGCTGTACAACAAAAACCAGCCCAACATTATAAAGCAAGTACGTTGTTATTTGTTTAGTTCCAAGTTATATCTGACTTATTTGAGATCTCATGGACTGTAGCCCTTCAGGCTCCTCTGTCTATGAGATTTTCCAGGAAAGAGTACTGGAGTGGGTTACCATTTTCTTTTCCAGGGGATCTTACTAACCCAGGGATAGAACCCGCGTCTCCTGCATTGTCAGGAGGATTCTTTACCACTGAACCATCTGGAAGGCCTTAAAGCTATGTTACGCCAATAATAAAATTTTTAAAAATTAAAAAAGAAACTTCTGAGATATTCAATTGTTGACTTTAAAAAGGTATTTCTTTTTGTGGGGGGTGTGGGTAAAAAAAAAACACAGATTTACCATTTTAATAATTTTTAACAACGTACAGTACAGTATTGCTAATTACATGCACACTGTTGTGCAATTCCAGAGCCCTATGATATTTTCATCTTGCAGGACTGAACTTCTACCCATTAAACAACTCCCCAGCCCCTCTCCCTGACAACCACCACTCTAGTGTCTGCTTCTATGTCTGTCACTGCTCTCGGTATCTCATGTCAGTGGAATTACCCAGCATTTTTTGTGTGAGTGTGTGTGACTGGCTTATTTCACTTAGAATAATGTCCTCAAGGCTCATCCATGTTGTAGACTATGGCAGGATTTCCTTCTTTTTAGGCTGCATAATATTCCACTGTATTACTCCATTGTGTTATATAGTATATTTTCTTTATTGATGTATCTGTCAATGGGCAAATGACAGATGAATGGATGTGTTGCTTCCACCTCTTGCTTATTGTGAATATTGCTGCAATAAACATGCATGTGTAAATGTCTCTTCCAGATCCTGTTTTCAATTCTTTTGGATATATACCCAGAAGTGGGACTGATGGACTATCAAAAAGTGACTATTTCATTCGAATATATGGGTGAATCTGCAGCCTTATTTTCCAAAGGCCTGGTCCCTAAGTCAATGCATAAACACCACAGACGCAGCCTTTTTCCAGGTCTCTAGATACACTGCTGTTGAGAGATGGCCTTGCCTGCATTCTTCTCATTTTACCTCACCCTCATGGCCACATTCCTTTGCCAAGTTCTATTTTTTTTTTTTTTCAGTGACTTGTGCCTGAATTCAAGATTTTTCATGATGTTTTCCCACTTGGCTCACTGCTTATTCTTCAGCTGCAGCAGAATGCACTGCTTTCAATGCACAGAAACAAATCCAGAATAAACACTCTAAGCGTGTGTTTGTAGTGTTTTTGAATCTAAAAAATAACCACCTCCAGCCAATCTCAAACGTGAACAATAAAAATTTTATAATGTTGGATTTGCCATATGCCCCATCCAAATAGAGTCAGCAGGCATAGACACACATGATATGTGCATAAATAAAAAGCTATCCAGTACTTTTATATATAAACACTAATTTACTGTTAAATGTTATTAATATAGGTTTTTAGAATTCGACAAAATCATTGTTGTGCTTTTATATTTTTCTCCCAATCAATTTCACTAAATGAAACCTGAGCAGTGAGTAGCAGTGTTAAGGGATTAGAACAGGAAGGTGATGGAAAGAAGGGAGGTTAAAAGGAATGAAGAAAAAAGAAACAAAAACATCCTCACTCCCTTCTCATCCTGCTTTAAGTGAAAATTCCAGCTGGGTCATTTCAAGAGGAAGTTACTGTCAGTGGTGGAGATATTTAGGTGTAAATTACCAAAAAGATCTAAGGCAGGGCTTTCATCATTAAGAGAAGCCACAGTATCAGGATATTTTTATGTCCATCTTTAGAAGGGAAAGGCAAAGACCACCAAGAAGCGATCTTGAAGAAAAACGATGTTCCCCAAACCGGAACCACATCGGGTAACCCCATTAATCACAATGCATACACACAAGCTCTGACTGTAATTTAAAGGAGAAGCTGCATTCAAGGGTCAGCCCACATCACGAGGCTGGGAGTTCAGAGATGTGATGTGTGAAAACAGAACAACAAAGCACTTTAAGTTTCGATTCCATTTCAGAGAGTGTCTCAGAATTTGGTTTTGGTCCCACTGGCGCATCTTGCATGCTCCAAATTCCCTAAATTCACTACCCAAATCAGAAACAGAATTTTTCTCCACAGAACTTCTCATATTGCTCAAGAAAATACCATTTCTGTCCATCAGAGTGAAGGAAACAGGAGATGACACCGGGCCCCATGCCAGATCAAAGCTGTCTTGATCAGCAAATTAGATTTTCAGCCTGTCCCAGGATGGGTAGCAGATGGCTTTTGGAGTCTGCAAAGTTAGGGATGTCATCCCGATCTGGTGAAAAGGGGTGGGTATTGTTCAGGTCGAGTCAGGCTCCCTCTGAGAAGAACCATCCCTTTTTCTCATCCTAAGCTCTTATTTCCTAATATTTCATATTTCATTACTTGGGCTGATTGGATCTTTTATTCTAGCTTGTTGATGTAATTCTCCAGGGAATCTCAGTTCAGATTGAGTCTGGCCATAAATGACAATTCTTTATAGCAACCCTACAGTTAAGAGTTTCTGTCTCCCTGAGACCCTGTGATCTGTTTTATTTGGAAGGTGCCATATTGTCTCATATCTGTTAAAAGAACAGCTCAAGAGATATTTTTAAACATGAAATGATTCTGTCTGTTAGGTTGAATTTATTTCTTGGTGTTGATTTGGATTTAGATTAGAAATGTGCTTCAAGGACAGAAACAAAATCTTAAAAGTGCTAATGAATAAAATAGGAGATGCTGATTTATTAAGCCAGCAAAATAAAAAGGAACTGCAGACCAACTAATAGCTTTCTGTGTTCGCTGAAGTCACAAAGACTGGTGTAGAATTCATTCATGACTGACAAGGCTACACAAAATTTCACTCCCATGCTGCAATGAGAATCTGTAACTGCAGAGTGCAAATGTAAAGTTTTGCTTATATATGTGACATTGCTATCACTAAAGAAGGATGCCATCTTATATCTTTTTTTTTTTTTTAGATTTCTATAATGTTCAGTTTAGTGCTGAGTACAGAGCAAAGGTGCAGTATTGGCTATGTTGAATTACTAGTGTCAAGCTACTTTACACTCATTTTGTTCTACATTTTAAACTCTCCCACTTGTTAAAAAAAAAAAATAACCTTGAAGTCTTTCCTATCAGTTTCTAAATAAGACTTATACAAACTTATAAGCAGCCTACAAAAATTATGTGTGTATGTGTATACACACAGTTCCGGGGCTACAGCAGAACCCTTCCTCTTACTAGATGCACTGCTTTGAAAGTGACTAACACAGCAAGTGCAGAGAGTGAGGGCAGTGAACAGCAGGTGTGTAGGTGTATGCACACATCGGTGTATGCAAAATTACCTTTGATCCCTCAAGAACTCTACAAGGGAGATACACTATTTATTAACTAAGGAAATGGAGGCTCAGAAAGACTCATGAGCCCAAGGACATGCAGTCACTAAAGAGTTAGTAAAGGGTGAAGTATTAAATCCTGAAATGGCAGCAAAATAAAAACTTCAGCTATGGAGTGTAGTCACCGATCAGAGCAGAGGTGGCAGTTTCAGACTATCACCGGCAATCTCAGGGGAACCACCCCGGGCTCCTTCCCTGTCAGCAGGTGGGAATCTCCACTCTCCCTCAGGCCACAATCAACATTAGAACTTTTCAGGAATAAATTTGTCCCTCCTTCTATTTAACATTCTTGAGAGAATATGGATCAAATGTCTATACAAACTAAACACATCTGGATTTGCTAGCTCTGACTCATGAAAAATCATGACATTTCCCAAATCAAAAGGAGAAACAGAAAGATGATAGTAATGACTGCTTCTGAATAATGAATTGGGTAGTGAGAAAGGGTACTTTCTGCAAAAAGGAAATGTGTAGTTGCTTAGGAATATTAAAAGCAATAAGATAATTCCTCCACGTGGAATTGGTCTTTCAGGCCAGCCCTGAGATACCCCAGGCAGCAAGTCTGACATGAACACAAATGAATAAAATGATATCAGAAGAGGGCTGAGCAGAACATACATTCTCTAAACCTTGGCTCACAAAACCCCTCTGAGGAGGAATACAATGGCCTCCATATTCCAAACACTGAGACAAATTACTAGAGAAAAAAAAATGGTAAAAGGCTGAACTAGTTCCAAAAGAAGCAGATAATTTAATGATGGAATGACTGGGGGAAGAGGAAAGCTTTATCTCTAACAAAGAACTTGGGAGAAATTCAGGAGGTAGAGAAGGGTTATATAAAGAAGGACCTTTAACGCTCCTTGACACTAAGAATGTTAGGATGTACAGTTTTATGTAGCAGGATTCCTGCAGGCAATTTCCTATGTGAAATATATCGTCAAATACACTTTGCCTTTCACCAACCTTTCTATCAGTAGAAGGAGAGTATCTGAAAGAGAAGAGAATACCCACCTGTCTCCTGTCACAATATGAGCCCCCTGTGATGCTTCTATCTTTTCCAATGTCTGAGAGTCAGTTATGCCCGAACATTTACGGAGCTCAGATTCTGGGAAGGTACAGAATAAAGTCTTCAACCTCAAGTGGTTTCCAGTCTGGTATGGAAAATGGATAGTCAATAAGCAAATGTGTAACATCACATTAAGTAGCTCTAAGGACACTAGAAAGAAAATTGAACAGGATAAAAGAGTAGAGTGTAGGGGAGGGTCACACCATTCTTTCAAGGGATGGTGAGGAGGCACAGTCCTTCTGAAGAAAAATTTGAGAAGAGGCATAAAAGAAGTGCTTTCTGGGGAAACAGTGTTCCTGCAAGATGTCATGTCTCACATGAGAGGGTCCTGGTTTGAAATCACACAAAAGGCATAGTAACTGGGGAGCTCAACACCAGGCCATAGGAATTAGCAACTCAGACTGGCAAAGGGCTTAGGTGTTTTGCAAGAGGACTGATTGTCTGAGGCAATTAAGAAGAGGTCAAAGGCATGAAATTCAAAATTAGTGAGGCATAAAAATAAAAATATGCTGCTTGATGTAATTACCACCAGTCCCATTTGGATATTTAACTTTAAATCAGTTAAAACTTAACAAGTTAAAATTAAAGTTCCTCCATTGGACTGGCCACATTTCACAATAACTACATATGTCTAGTGACTACCAGTTTGGCAGCACAAATGGAGAACCTTTCCATTATAGCAGAAAGTTCTACTGGACCACGCTGATATAAAGGACCATGAAACAAATTGTTAATTGTATTCAGAGTGTATAAAACTTGAATATACTGTTGCCAAGAATATAAATGAAAGTAAATGTACTAAATTTAAAAATTAAGATTACTTTCCATATTAAAAAAAAAAATAGTGGGCCAAGTAGTGAAAAACAGTGGATGCCACAGACTTTCATTTTTTTGATCACTGTGAACAGAACCTCAAAAAGGCAAGAACAATGCCATTCTTTCATACAGCCCCATGCTGGAAGTCCTTGGACTGGACATGAGAGCACATTGGTCACAAGGTGGGCTGGGGATTCAACCCAAATTTGGTTGGAATTCAGACTCTATTACTTACTAGCTGTGTTTCTTTTAATCTTTACTTTCCTCATCAGTAAAATGGATACAATACCTGATTTCCTGCATAGGGTTTTGAGGATACAAAGAGATGGTACATTGTGTACAGCATGCCGCCAGGTATACATTAGAAGGGAAAAATGTTACATTTGCAACATGTCAATATAATCATAAAAGTACTACACGTCCAGCATGGAATAAAATGGATATGGTGTTATTAAGAAAAACATATTATTTCCTAATAGCCAGTCATTTCCACTGATTTCTATTTTGCTTATAGGGGAGCTTCTTATCAGAGTAATCTTGATACTTTGGAGGTTCGTTTGCTGTAATAAGGTTCAAGGCCAACACTGATCTCAATCTATTAAAGCATGAGTGGGATACTAAGGTTCACAACGGCATCGATAGTGATGGCCGGAAAACAAGGGGTAGAGACTGGGCTGCATTCTGAAACTCAGGACAAGGTTTTCCTGCTTGAACATCATTAAAAAGACAAGTAAAATTTATTTAACAAAAGTGCTTTCCCAGAAGCAGTGAGACCTTTCCTCTCTCCTGGATCCTCAGCATCTGCCTCAGTTCAACTCACAAAGGTGCTGTATGAATGAAGAATGACAACTGTGCTCTTCTCGAGAAGGTACAAATTACAAAAGGAAATGGATGGCCTGGGGAGGGGAGCCCCAGAACAAAGGGAGACACTGTTCCTGTAACACTCAATCACAGATGCCACTAACAGGATGCGGGCATCTCTGAGGGACCATAGGCAGCTTGTTCAAAGCCTGGTGGAGAACAGATCCCAAGTGCAGAGCTGGATTATCTGTCATTCTGACATCTAGAAGGGAAGGGGCAGCTGGACCATAGAAGGCTGATGCTGCTGCCAACTCATGTTCAAACTGTTAGTCAACATGTTCACCTTCAAAGCGCCTTTCTTTATGGGGTGGATGGAGCAGATCATGGTTCTACAGATTGGAAAAATGAAGCACCTCCATTAATAACATCTGGAAAAATGACCGGCCTAAGCTCCCATGATGCAGAAAGCTACACTGACTTAGGGAACAAGGATACCAGGCACTTACTAGGTGGCTCGCTGCCGTAGGAGCTGTGCAAATATCTCACGCTCAGTATCTTGTTATCTTCATGAACATACATGACGTTGATACTGGTTTTACCTCCATTTTACAGATGAGGAAACCAAGATTCCAGAAGTTACTTAGCCACTGAGTGGTCTGTCTGCAGCTAGAGATTATAATTTGAAACAGCTCCAGCACTCCTGTCCAGTGAAGAGTAATTTGGAGATTCAGGCAAATAGATTCTGAGAACTGGCTACACAAGAATTACTAACAAATGGCTGCCATGAGAATGGGAGAGTTTAAACAAAAGGTAGAGCCAAGTAAAAGTTACATAGATAAATTTATACACTGAGTAAGTCAGTAAAGGTTTTGATATCAGTAGCAGCAACTAGGGAAAAGTGAAATATGACCCAAATCAAGGATATTGACATTATTTCATGGTGTCCGTTTTTTCTCTCAAGCCCTATCTTTCATCACAGAATGATTGATTTGTCCATCCATGGGAGAATCCTAAATGGCCACCCAGTCAATGGGGGACACAGCAGCTGCAACGCAATCACAGGAGATAGGGATGAAAAGCCCTAGGAGGTCAAGGGTAAGCAGTAAATCTCTGGGGAGTGATTCTGAGGTCCCTCTATCTACATTGTGCTCTTCCACCTGGACCCAGGCAACCCTTCCTTCTTCCTGGATATTTTGCCCACTGGACTATAAGCTTCTCTTAAGGAAGGTATTTGTGGAACTTAAAAACACCTTTCTCGCAACAGTCCCACAGGAAATGATAGCACTAGATAGGCATGTTTACTTTGAGGCGATGGTGAGATACCTTAAGATGCATTCAGACTCTAGAAGTTTGAGAAGACAATTCTTATTCCAGAGAGTTTCATCAGGATTTCCACGATGCAGAACCAATAGATGTCACTCAGTATCAGTGGGCCTTGACTATGAGTTCTGCTGCTGCTGCTGCTGCTAAGTCGCTTCAGTCGTGTCTGACTCTGTGACCCCATAGACGGCAGCCCACCAGGCTCCCCCGTCCCTGGGATTCTCCAGGCAAGAACATTGGAGTGGGTTGCCATTTCCTTTTCCAATGCATGAAAGTGAAATGTGAAAGTGAAGTCACTCAGTCGTGTCAGACACTTTGTGACCCCATGGACTGCAGCCTACCAGGCTCCTCCATCCATGGGATTTTCCAGGCAAGAGTACTGGAGTGGGGTGCCATTGCCTTCTCCAATGAGTTCTGAGAGATAAGCAAATTTGGAAGTCAAAGAAACATTCCTAGATGAAAGCATTTCCATTATGAAGGTAAAATATCATAGAGCATGATTTCCCATGAAAAAAGCCATGATACTTCAAAACTTGTCATCTCTGTATTTTCTCCTTTCATATTTTACTTTGTATTGTGGAACATGTTTATTGATGAATGATGGAAGTACTTTCAGGGCAATTTATATGAATATGTTTAATCCAATTGTTATGAAGGTATTAGAGAGAGAAGGTATTATATCCATATTGGTAGGCGGCTTTTATTTAAATCAATCTGAAAATGTAACTAAAGCAGATAGTAAAAGGGGACTCCCCTGGTTGTCCCGTGGTTAAGAATCCACCTTGCAATGTAGGGGACGTGGGCTTGATCCCTGACTGGGGAACTGAGATCCCATCTGCCACGGGGAAACTAAGCCTGTGTGCCACAACTAGAGAGTCCATGTGCCACAAGGAAAGATACTGTATGATGCAATGAAGACCCTTCATGCCACGAATAAGACCCAACTCAACCAAACAGATAAATAAAATAAGAGGATAGGAGAAGGTAGCTGAGAAATCAAATATGAAGCCTGTAATAATCAGGAATCAAGAGCAACCAAATGGATATGGATGAAGAATTACATGAGGACATAGTACCTTATCACCTCTATTTCCAGCACTGTATAAAGCCAGAGGGAACATCGCAGAGTGACCCAACCTACATGAATCCTGGGATCTAAAAGCAGGGTGTTGGCTAAATGCTAAAAGGATTCAAATATAGCAGCTCAGCTTCACTTTAAAAGACAAATCCTGAGACATTTTGCAAAATCATGATCGGGAAAAGAAGTGCAAAGGTGTCTGAAATTCAGAGTCAGCTGCACTGAGTGGGGGCATCCCAAAAGTCAGATCTTTCTTGAGCACCAATGGATCAGTGTACAAAGCACTTTTTATCTACTTCCCCATAATCGCTGAAATAAATCTTGTGAACTACATATTATTAAATGTCCCCATTTGACAGTTAAGGATGTTGAGACAGAAAAAATAAGTAATTTGTCCAAAGGTATCAGCTAGCAAATGGTTCAACAATGAATGCAACCTAAGCAGGCTGGTTCTGCAAACATGAACTCTTAACCATTTTACCATCTGCATAATAAGGAGGGCATCTTGGTAAGCAGATCACACAGGATTACTGTGCTTTTTGTTCAGGCAAACTTGTGCTGGTGTTTGAAAAACACTTTTAATAGAGGTTTAGGTCACATTGAATTCGTTGTACCTACTTTGAAACCAAAGATTTGAAACTGAAATTCAAAGATAGTATGGGGACAGAGTAATAGGGAACGGGGCTGAGAATTCCACCCAGTCTCTTTTCTACCACTAACACACAGGGTGAATGTGGTCCACTCATTTGTCTTTGAGAAAACTGAGGCCTAATCATGTTTAAGACCACATTCAATGCTGGAATGTAAATGACCCAGAAAGGCTTTTTTAATGACTTGGTAACAGAATGGTTACATTTACAAATACTTGTGTTGAAAGAAGGTGAAAGTGAAGTCGCTCAGTCGCAGCTGACTCTTTGTGACCCCATGTACTATAGCTCGCCAGGCTCCTCCATCCATGGGATTTTCTAGGCAAGAATACTGGAGTGGGTTGCCATTACCTTCTCCTGGGGGTCTTCCTTACCCAGGGATTGAACCTGGGTCTCCTGCATTGCAGGCAGACTCTTTACCGTCTGAGCCACCAGAGAAGTAATTAGCTAATTTAACATTCTATTTCCATGTATTACTTGTGCATATAAATGTATGCATTCTCCCTTTGTGTTTCAAGATAAATAAACCAATCATGCCAGAGAAGCAAACGGTACATACTATTTTCTTATCATAGGACTCTCCACTGCTGTAGGTTGTGGCCAGTGTGGATGAACACTCTTCCAGGTACCAAGGCTTCTTTCCACTTTCAGCTGTGCTGCTGATGGAGATAGTATAGATGCTGTTGGTGTAGCCGTCACAGGAGCAGTGGTCTTTGCTCCTTCCACCATTTCCTGACGCCCAGACAAAAACTGAGCCGAGGCCTCTCCGCCCCTGCGCGCAAACAGAAATAGGTCACAGATTCCGCATGAAGACAAGATCAATATCAACACAGCAGAATCAAGCATTTGCAGGAGGGGTACAATACTTCCCAGGTGGCTCAGTGGATAAAGAACCTGACTGCAATACAGGCGACGCCAGAGATATGAGTTCAATTCCTGGGTTGGGAATATCCCCTGGGTGGGCACTCAAGTACTTTTGCCTGGAGAATCCCATGGACAGAAAAGCCTGGCTGGCTACAGTCCATAGGCTGCAAGCTGTTGGACATGACTGAAATGACTGAGCACATGAACCTCTATTAATAATATGATGGATCTGAGCAGCTTTCTAAGGTTAGAGGGGTTGCTTTTAATGAAAATAATCCAAATGCAATGTACAGTCTGATGACTATAGTTAGTACTATTATATTGTACATTTGAAAGTTAAGAAAGTATATCTTAAAATTTCTTATCACAAAGAAAAATACTGCAACTATGTATGGTGATGGATGTCAACCAGACTCACTGTGGTGATCACTTCACAATTATATACAAATGTTGAATCATTAATATTGAATCATTAATGTCAACTATATCCCGATTAAACAAAGAAACAAAAACAATCCCTTTACCTGAGACCAGTCATAGAAGTAATAAGAGCACCAACAATGACAATAATAAGGGCTAATATTTGCTAGGTACCTACAGTGGGCCAAGCACCATTTTAAACATTTTACATGAATTGGACTGAATTCCTCCAGTGACTGTGAGAATGGTACAAAGTTTGTCCCCCTCATTGAGATAAAGAATTGAGATACAGAAATAATGTTAAGGTCACAAGCCAGTAAATGGTAGGACAAAAATCTGAACCCAGACAGCCAGACCTCAGAGGTGGCATATTATTAGTCACATTTTATAATCATATGATATTCTTATAAATCTACATCCACATGAAGTAGGTGCTATTATGTACCCTCATTTGATAGATGAGTAATGTGAGGTATACAGAAGTAACGTAATGTATTTACTCTGAGATTACACTGTCAATAAAGGGTAGAATTTGGGACAATGTCTTTCATTCTAGAGCTATCTCCTCTATGTATGGCAGGGACATTAATTATGAGGGATATTAATAGATGCTACCAGAAATATAAGAATTTCAAGATCAGATATCTTTGGGAAACTGAATTAAGCAAATTAAACAGGTTTCCTTTTTGCAGAACTTCAAAGAGTCTTTAGGTGAGTGACCACTCATTGCAAAGCCCTAAAAGGGTGGCATGACTTGTAATTTCCAAACATATTTGCTTGTGGATATCTTCTTCAACCAGATCCAAGAAGTTTTTGGTTTTTCTTACAAAACTTGGCATAAACTCAAAGACTTTCCTACGGTCATAATAACATAAGTAAGGAGAAGAAGCAAAGAATATAGATGTATTGACTATTTTTCTATATAAGATGAGATCTTCCAGAGAAAAGAGAAAAATAAGCCAAATTGAAGATCTCTTGGAACAGTTATAGCTGAATCCTTCAGAAATTTTACCATATCGAATCTACAAGGCATGCTGAAGGAACGCAGGCCAAATCTATCATTTTGTAATTAGGAATACAATAGTGTGTTCTAAGTTGTGTCTGACTCTTTGTGACTCCATGGACTGTAGCCTGCCTTCTTCCTCTGTCCATGGGGTTTCCTAGGCAAGAATATTGGAGTGGGTGGCCATTTCCTTCTCCAGGGGATCTTCCCAACCCAGGGATCAAACCTGCATTTCTTACGTTTCCTGCAGTGGCAGGCAGATTCTTTACCACTAGTGCCACGTGGGAAGCTAGTTTGTAATTAGGAAGTAAAAACCAAAGTCACAAAGCTAGTGATGGTTAAATTTCTTTCCAGGCCCCAAGTCTTGTGGTCTCCGAGTATTTAGTGTATTGTCTTGGAATTTCTAGAAAAAGAGCCAAAGAAAGAGAGACAACAAAGAATGTGGAGGATCTTTGATAAACTCTCCCTNAAAGTCACAAAGCTAGTGATGGTTAAATTTCTTTCCAGGCCCCAAGTCTTGTGGTCTCGGAGTATTTAGTGTATTGTCTTGGAATTTCTAGAAAAAGAGCCAAAGAAAGAGAGACAACAAAGAATGTGGAGGATCTTTGATAAACTCTCCCTGACCTTGAATTTTCAAGGAATAGAATATTTATGACAGGATTTGACTTGACCTGAGCATAGATTTCTTTCTGTCCTTCAATATGGAAAAATGCAATATGACTACAGAGGCATGGGAAAAATTCATGAAGAGAGGGGGAAGAGACTTCTGGATGTTACTGCCACTAAACAGCTGGGCCTGGTTTACCATCCTTCAGTTTCCCATCCAAATATTCATGAAACATAGAGAAAGATGCAAAAATCACCCAGATATCATAAATGAAGGATTTTGTTCAATGCTTCTAATTCTCTAGAGGGAATTACTCCTCACTGTGATGTGGATGGCAAGATTGAAAAACTTTGGTGACTGACCCGTATCTGTATCTCAGATACATTACATCACAGCCAGAGAAGAAGAAGGTCCCATTTCATCACCAACATCTGTCCTTTCCATCACACACTGAGGAGCTCTGTCATTAGGAAAAACCATGGTCACATGGAAGCTTTACCTGACCAAACAGAATGCTTGAGATGATGCCAAAACTTACCTGGTTTAAAGAGCCCCATAACAGATGATGGCTTAAAACCCACAAAATGATGGAAAAGCATATATGGCACAATCATATTTATATATCTATATAAAATTATGACTGTGTGCTTATGTACAAACTTCAACAAAAACATCTTTTAAAACATATTCGATTTACTCCAATTTAAAAGAACTAATAAAATAAAAAGCACTGTTATTATGTGACTCAAAAAAAATATTTTGTAAGACAAAATTTGAAAGATACTTTTGTGTTGTAATATCATTACAAATGTAGGATACAAAATGATATAGTACAATCTCAGTTTAGAAGTATATGTGCTTGTATATGCAATGAAGTTAATGTGCAATACAGTGATATGCTTAAAGCTACCATCAGGTGACAATGTAATAGAATTTCTCCTGCTCAATAAGATTAGAAAGGAATTTTATTTTATTAATACCATCCTACTGTGACCATGTAGGATTTTTATAAACAGAAAAAACCACATTTATTTCTCTATTAAGACTGAAAATCCAGGGCTAATTCTTAAGAGATAATTTCTGTTTTATAATCAAGAGGAATTTTACACATAGAAGGTTCACTGTGCCCTAAAAACCACAGAAGCTAACATTTACAGAGGCTTTCTATACATCAAGCACTGTACAAACATTTTTCTGTTTGTACACAATCAGTTCAGTTCAGTCGCTCAGTCGTATTCGACTCTTTGCGACTCCATGGACTGCAGCACTCCAGGCCTCCCTGTTCATCACCCAGAATTTACTCAAACTCATGTCCATTGAGTTGGTGATGCCATCCAACCATCTCATTCTCTGTCGTCCCCTTCT
>SJYV01032623.1:17490-40979 GCA_006410875.1 Neotragus pygmaeus
CATCTATTTCCCATAAAGTGATGGGACCAGATGCCATGATCTTCATTTTCTGAATGTTGAGCTTTAAGCCAACTTTTTCACTCTCCTCTTTCACTTTCATCAAGAGACTTTTTAATTCCTCTTCACTTTCTGCCATAAGGGTGGTGTCATCTGCATATCTGAGGTTATTGGTATTTCTCCCAGCAATTTTGATTCCAGCTTGTGCTTCTTCCAGCCCAGCGTTTCTCATGATATACTCTGCATAGAAGTTAAATAAGCAGGGTGACAACATACAGCCTTGATGTACTTCTTTTCCTATTTGGAACCAGTCTGTTGTTCCATGTCCAGTTCTAACTGTTGCTTCCTGACCTGCATATAGATTTCTCAAGAGGCAGGTCAGGTGCTCTAGTATTCCCATCCCTTTCAGAATTTTCCAGTTTATTGTGATTCACACAGTGGATCACAAGGCTTTTGCATAGTCAATAAAGCAGAAATAGATGCTTTTCTGGAACTCTCTTGCTTTTTCAATGATCCAGCAGATGGCAATTTTATCTCTGGTTCCTCTGCCTTTTCTAAAATCAGCTTGAACATCAGGGAGTTCACGGTTCATCTATTGCTGAAGCCTGGCTTGGAGAATTTGAGCATTACTTTACTAGCATGTGAAATAAGTGCAACTGTGTGGTAGTTTGAGCATTCTTTGGCATTGCCTTTCTTTGGGACTGGAATGAAAACTGACCTTTTCCAGTCCTGTGGCCACTGCTGAGTTTTCCAAATTTGCTGGCATATTGAGTGCAGCACTTTCATAGCAGGATTTGAAATAGCTCAACTGGGATTCCATCACCTCCAATAGCTTTGTACAGTGTTGCTTTCTTTTTTTTAATCTTTTTTTTATTATTTGTTCTTTTTTATTTCTGAAATTATTACTATTATTATTTTTCTTTACAATATTGTATTGGTTTTGACACACATCAACATTATAGTGTTGCTTTCTAAGACCCACTTGATGTCACATTCCAGGATGTCTGGCTGTAGGTGAGTAATCACACCATCACGATTATCTTGGTCATGAAGATCTTTTTTGTTCAGTTCTTCTGTGCATTCTTGCCACCTCTTCTTAATATCTTCTGCTTCTGTTAGGTCCATACCATTTCTGTCCTTTATAGAGCCCATCTTTGCATGAATTGTTCCCTTGGTGTCTCTGATTTTCTTGAACAGATCTCTAGTCTTTCTGATTCTGTTGTTTTCCTTTATTTCTTTGTATTGATCGCTGAGGAAGGCTTTCTTATCTCTTTTTGCTATTCTCTGGAACTCTGCATTCAGATGCTTATATCTTTCCTTTTCTCCTTTGCTTTTTGCTTCTCTTCTTTTCAAAGCTATTTGCAAGTCCTCTCCAGCCATTTTGCTTTTTGCATTTCTTTTCCACGGGGATGGTCTTGATTCCTGTCTCCTGTAAAATGTCATGAACCTCAAATCCGTAGTTCATCAGGCACTCTATCTATCAGATCTAGTCCCTTAAATCTATTTCTCACTTCCACTGTATAATCATAAGGGATTTGATTTAGGTCATACGTGAATGGTCTAGTGGCTCCCTATTTCCTTCAATTTAAGTCTGAATTTGGTAATAAGGAGTTCATGATCTGAGCCACAGTCTGCTCCTGGTCTTGTTTTTGTTGACTGTATAGAGCCTCTCCATCTTTGACTGCAAAGAATATAATCAATCTGATTTCAGTGTTGACCATCTGGTGATGTCCATGTGTAGAGTCTTCTCTTGTGCTGTTGGAAGAGGGTGTTTGCTATGACCAGTGCATTTTCTTGGCAAAACTGTATTAGTCTTTGCCCTGCTTCATTCCATATTCCAAGGCCAAATTTGCGTGGTACTCCAGGTGTTTCTTGACTTCCTACTTTTGCATTCCAGTTCCTTATAATGAAAAGGACATCTTTTATGGGTGTTAGGTCTAAAAGGTCTTGTAGATCTTCATAGAACCATTCAACTTCAGCTTCTTCAGTGTTACTGGTTGGGGCATAGACTTGGATTACTGTGATATTGCCCTCTCTAAGGGTTACTAAAATCCTGAGCTGTGTGGCTCTGATTCTTATTTTATTCATAAATGTTCACGTTAGCCCACTCAATGTATAAGAATCTTTTAAAATTCTAGTTGTTCATACCTACATTCAGTTCAGTTGCTCAGTCGCGTCTGACTCTTTGTGACCCCATGAATCACAGCACGCCAGGCCTCCCTGTCCATCACCAACTCCCAGAGTTTGCTCAAACTCACGTCCATCGAGTCGGTGATGCCATCCAGCCATCTCATCCTCTGTCGTCCCCTTTTCCTCCTGCCCCCAATCCCTCCCAGTATCAGAGTCTTTTCCAATGAGTCAGCTCTTTGCATGAGGTGGCCAAAGTATTGGAGTTTCAGCTTTAGCATCAGTCCTTCCAAAGAACACCCAGGGCTGATCTCCTTTAGAATGGACTGGTTGGATCTCCTTGCAGTCCAAGGGACTCTCGAGAGTCTTATCAAACACCACAGTTCAAGAGCATCAGGTCTTTCACGCTCAGCTTTCTTCACAGTCCAACTCTCACATCCATATAAGACCACTGGAGAAACCATAGCCTTGTCTAGACGGACCTTTATTGGCAAAGTAATGCCTCTGCTTTGGAATATGCTATCTAGCTTGGTCATAACTTTCCTTCCAAGGAGTAAGCATCTTTAGGTAAGATTAAGACTCATTAATTTTCTTGACAATCTAGCACCCAGAACAGACATTATAAAAATAACACACTTTGATAAATATTTGTAATGTCAGGAAAGGTTCTAAATAACAGGAATAGAGTGATAAATACATTGGTTGTTTGGTTGGTTAAGTTTAGTCGCTAAGTCATGTCTGACTCTTGCAACCCCATGGACTGCTTCTGCCAAGCTCCTCTGTCCATGGGATTCTCCAGGCAAGAATATTGATGTGCATTGCCATTTTCTTCTCCTGGGGATCTTCCCTACCTAGTAATTGAACCTGGGTCTCCTGCATTGCAGGCAGATGATTTACTGACTGAGCTAAACATGGAAAATCAAGCGAAGTGGCAAGTTGGTTTACTCTGGCCTACATGGAGCCATGGCTAGTCAAGCAAACCTGCTGAGGTTTAAACTTAGAAAGAATAAGGCAAAGGAGAGGCTGGAGGCATCAGGGAGGAAGTGAGTGGCTAAAGTAACAATAATAACAGTGATCATAATTGTGTTACTTTAGCTGATTCCATGACAAGGTCATAAAGTAGACTATTTTACATTTTCCATATTAGCTACATATAAAAAGTTTTCCAATTTTATGTATAAGGAAACTGACGCAAAGACCTTTTATGTCACTTACTCAAGGATGTCCAATAAGTAGATGATGGATCAGGGCTTTGAACACAGCAATCTATTTTATTCTCAACCATGCAACAATGCCTCTTTAACAAAAGAGGTAAGTTAGGTAGAGAAGATATAGGGTAAACCTTGTGCTATGCTACAAGGTGCAACTGTGAGGGTCAAAATTTGTGGCTACTAAAGGGTTAGGGCAACAGCCAGAAGTATTACCTCTAGGAAGTTTGAAGTGTAGAACAATATCCATGGTCCCCACGAATCTTAAAGCTTTTTGCACTTAGAAAAAAATAGAATCTGAATGTACAAAGTCTAATACTGATAGTTCTCTTCATTTGCAACATTCATTATAAGGTTCCTGCTTATCCTTACTGCCTTAAACCATGCACACCCAACTTATCAGTTATCACTGCTGATATAATCAATGTGAACACATGTGCAAACCACTGAGACAAATAACCTCACTCAAAAGAACAAGGATGACTTTGAGATGATAATACTTCATACCAACTCTCTGTACTTTTTGCACCAACTGATCCCCTCCACAGCCTGGCCATGTCCCACCACTGTGGCTGATAACTTCCAAATTCATATTTCACTTCGCAGTTCAGTTCAGTATCCCTACTCCACATCTGATGCCCAGTTCTACTCTTCCAGATTTACTCTTCTTTAGTCTAATATTTCATTCTTAGATGTCATATACAGAGTAAAGAACCACAAACATATAGATTTCTTCTCAATTGTAAGATTTAGAAAAATCTTTGCAGGGGGACTGTAGATGGCTCTAAACAGAGGGAATTTCTAAGAAAACATTAGGACCAAAATCACATTTATAGCTGGTTCCTTGAGTTAAGAGTGAAAACTAATGTATTCCTGGCACCTAAAACTCTCTGAAATAATTTAGTTCAGAGTCTATCATAGTTGCACATCATAAAAGTTAGAACACAGAAACAAAACTTCTCTGTTCTGCATGATAATGTAGAAATTGATGTTGATATATGCAAAATCTCCTTTTAGTTTATGATGGGTAAATAATGAGTTAATTATTACTGTTCTGCTTTTGTCTTGCCTTCACTAAAAATGTTGCAGTGGTGTGCACATTTAAATAATTTATGCCCATATTTTGTCTGGGTTTCCCAGGTGGCACTAGTGGTAAAGAACCCATCTGCCAATGCAGGTAGATATAAGAGACTTGGGTTCCATCCCTAGGTGGGGAAGATCCCCTGGAGGAGGGCACGACAACTCACTCTGGTATTCTTGCCTGGAGAATCCCATGGACAGAGAAGCCTGGCAGGCTGTAGTCCATAGGCAGGTTGCAGTTGCACAGAGTCGACACAACTGAAGCGACTGGTACATGCACATTATGTCTGCTTTTCAATACTGTTGAATTCTGAGCCCTATACTTTATGATGCGATGCAAGGCCTAAGAATCAACTCAGAAACTTTGTCTGACACACTGCTCCATCAATCCTAATTACCTATGATTTTGCTAAGTTCAGTGGGTAAAGTTTGTGATTATATAGTTTAGTTCAGTTCAGTTGCTCAGACGTATCCAACTCTCTGTGACCCCATGGACTGCAGTACACCAGGCTTTCCTGTACATCACCAATTCCCAGAGCTGACTCAAACTCATGTCCATTGAATCAGTGATGCCATCCAACCATTTCATCCTCTGTCGTCCACTTCTCCTTCCATCTTCAATCTTTCCCAGCATCAGGGTCTTTTCTAGTGAATCAGTTCTTCACATTAGGTGCCAAAGTATTGTTTCAGCTTCAGCACCAGTCCTTCCAATGAATATTTAGGACTGATTTCTTTTAGGATGGACCGGTTGGATCTCCCTGCAGTCCAAGGGACTCTCAAGAGTCTTCTCCAACACCACAGTTCAGAAGCATCAATTCTTTGACGCTCAGCTTTCTTTATAGTCATTTGGAGAGAACAGTCACAGTGTTATCTCTATAGAATTAACATAAAGAACTGCCCAGTCAGTGTTCTAGTGGCAACACAGAAATAGGGAAGGTTTAGATTTGGGAACAGGCATTCTGAAAGTGTCATTTGGGCTTAAATAATGGTCTTAATAATTAAATAGGTCATATTTTTCCGTTTGTAAAATCTCAGTTATGAAGAAATATGCCTTTAATAAATCTCACATGCTTATAAACTACATGTAATCCTTGATCGTTTTTCCATTTTATGTCATAATATATTTCTATTACAAGGTCATCTGGACAGTCTCCATATTTTGTTGAGAAAATGGGAGCATTAAGAATCTTTGAGTTAGACTATACTTAAAATACTGCCTACAAATTATATATCTGATTTATATAAAAATGTGTAGCAAATCATGTATTCCAAAGATGTCTTTACCTCCATATGCTCTTTTAGGAACTTCCCATCCCCCCATCAAAAGCTAGAGCCTAATTCCCTTCCTTCTGATTCTGGGTGAGTTTGTGACTTGCTTTTAACCAATAGAACACAACAAGTGACAATGAATACCTAGGTCATAAAAGGTGATACAGCTGAGATAAAAACTAAAACACTTAGACTTGGCCCCCTAAACCACAACATAAAGAGTGAGATTCCCCTAAGCCTGCCATGCAGTGAGGAAGCCCAAACTAGCCCTCCTGAAGAGACCATGCAGAGAATCCTTGAGACTAAACTGATGGACACATAAGGATGCTCAGCCCATGTCCAGTTGCTCCAGTTCCAGTTACTGCCTAATTGCAACCACATGAGAGTCTATGAGGCCAAACTGCCCAGCCAAGCTTTTCCCAAATTACTAAACCATAAAAATTCTGTGAAATGAAAGTCGCTCAGTTGTGTCCAACTCTTTGCGACCCCATGGACTGTATAGTCCATGGAATTCTCCAGGCCAGAATACTGGAGTGTGTAGGCTTTCCCTTCTCCAGGGGATCTTCCCAACCAAGGGATCGAACTGAGGTTTCCCACATTGCAGGCAGATTGTTTACCAGCTGAGCCACAAGGGGAGCCCAAGAATACTGGAGTCGGTAGCCTGCCCCTTCTCCAGCAGATCTTCCCAACCCAGGAATTGAAATGGGGTCTCCTGAGTTGCAGGCAGACTCTTTACCAACTGAGCTATAAGGGAAGCCCTTAAAAACTCTAAGACAGAACTAAAATGACTATTGTATATTAAGCTACTAAGTTTTGGGGTGATTTGCTATGCAGCAGTAGTAATAGGTACAAACTGTTAAAAATTTTTAGGCTCTCAATATGAAAAAAAAAAAGACTAAAAGCATTAATATTTATATACAATTAGAAAAGATTACTTCCAAGTGACCTTTCATCTATTTCCTCAAAGCAAAGAAGTTCCCATTTTTGTCTCCATGAAAGTGAATGAAGTTAAAGAAATATTTACAAAATTTAAAACTTTTGAGGGGATAATTACCAATTTTCTTTAGATTTTCCTTAAATATTATCCTTTGCCTAAGAACATCACTTTTATCTTATTCTGCCAAGACAAAGAAATAGATGGATTAGATGGATGGGAAGGGGTGCGCATTGAGAGAGGTGGGGAGAATAGGTAGGGAAATGACATAACTGATACAAACTTGAAAGGAATTGCATTATCTACCATGTCATCAAAAGGTTGTCTGGTTCACTTTTCCTGAATCATTTCCTAATTCTCATTATGCTTACAAAAATAATTTTGAGAGTAGGAAAGAGACGAGCATGGGACATTATGTATCTGTTGTTGTTTTTTTAATGCTTTATAATTTCAAATCACACCCTCTATGGTGGAGTGCTGTAGCAATGATTGCAATCCAAGTTTTATGGAGACAGAAATTTGTACAAAGTTGGAGATTCTCTTTAAGAAAAGGAATATAAAATTTAAAATATAAAATAACTATGGAAATAAGTATTAGACTGAGAAGAGAAATTACAACAAAAACCAAATTTTGAAAAGCTAACAAATTCTACCATCACCAATATCCAGAAAAAATGTATTTATATTAATTAACCACCTGACACATATCTATAATACTTCTAAATTATATTTGGGGGCTGCATTTATTCACTGGTTACTTCAAATGACAATGATTATTTTTTATAAATTAAAAAAAATGCCATCCCTCTAGCATGATTTGTTGAAATTAGTCTTTTAATTATCAATAGTTTTTAAGTTACATGATACAGTCAAAATCACATAGGCTGCATTATTGAATATATACATATATGTTATGTGTGTGTATGTATACAGTAAGAACCAAATTCTCCATTTGAAAGCTGCACTTCAGATGACTAAAGATTGTTCTACCAACGAGCTTCAACATTTATACATTTAAAACTTAACCTTATATTTTACATATAATGTGTTGCTTTAAGAGATATTCATAGTGTAATGTTGCTCCACCAAACAATTTGGCCCAGTATGCAATATGAGTATTTTTAGAAGTCATTGCTATACCACGATAGCTAATTTTTTTTAAATCAATAATTTAGTTATGTAAGGAGGTGACTAAGAAACACATAAATATATCCCCCTAAACTATAACGTATCCCCAACTCAACTTCTCCTTACCTAGGTCCCAAACATGCTGTGTGGCCACTCCTGGGCCACCTATCATAAGGGAAGATGGAAGGGGAGTTAAGAGATGAAGAAGACAGTGTTCTTAACTGACTGTGGTTAAAATATCCATAAAAGATATGCTCATGTAACCATACTGAAAGGCTGTCCCAGAGTTTTGGAAGGAGTCCATGCACATAAAAGGCTTTAAAGCTGAGGTTTCACTGGGTTCATAGCAAATCTACCTTACTTATTAGTCTATTTATTTTTCTACACCCACTGGAGTATCTTAAGGTCACTTAGGGGATTTCCCCATTCTAGGTCAAGTCATAGGGGCTGTCATTCACGCCTGGCTATCCCTAAGAGAAGATCTAATCAATGTTGCTACTCAGAGTTACTGATTCTCAGATCTTATGTAACCCATGAAAGGCAAATGGAACCCAGAATAGATTACATAATTCAAGAGAGGCCAGTAAGAATTTCCTAGGATTGATATATGGCTGTTAAGGGGAAGAAATCTTCTTTCTACTGGGGATGCTAAACAGAAAAGGAGTTTGAGGCTGCTGCGATCAGCTTTTTCCTACATGAAAAGACCTTGTTTGAGAATCAAACCAGCATTTAAAAACATTCCTGGGAGATAGAGGCTAAAAACATTATTTGATCCTCTTGAGCCAGCTGTGCACCCTGCCTATCTCCTCCCTGTTCTTAGATAATAAATTCCCTTCTTACTTACTGAATTGAATCTTTAGCATTTAGGGACCCAAACAGACTTGAGTAATACATTCTTTCTTTTGCTACATTAGAGTGTTTTGCTTCAGATTTTACGTAGCAACTATACAAAATGTAAATTTAAATAACAATGAATTCCTAAACATCTCCATCATTTTGACAATTTCTCAGATCTGACAACATAACCAATATGAAAATACCATGCACTCAGGAGAGGAGGAAAACACACACAAAAAGCTAGTAATTGTGTTAAACTAATAAGTTTTAAATAAGACAAGATACAAAGAATAATTCATACTAAAATAGGCCTGGCAGAATTAAAATACAAATCTTATTAGCTGAAAATCATTTCTATAGGGTATCTGTATTCTCTAATCCAACAAAAAATATCATAATTTTTTGTGATATGTGAAATTCTGTGAAATATCATATGTGAATTATGTGAAAATATCATAATTTTCAAATGCATAATACCATCTATCAGACAAGAGATCAAAGAAAAATAGTTGAAGTCCCCCAATAGAATCAAAAATATAAAATTAGAGGTAGAGGAAGTATTTAAGATCAATGAGAAAACCAAAGATTACTTGAACAATTGTGCTGGGTGATTAAGTTAAGAGGAAAAAGAGAAACCAAACTCATAGCCAAAGTAAAATTAAATTCCATGTGATTTAAAGCTTTACATGTAGAAAATAATGACTAGAATAAAATATAGAGAGAGATTTATGTCATCATTGAGTGGCAAAATATAATACCAGATACAGAATTTCATAAATGAAAAAATGGAATTCAATTTCCTATGTCATATGAAATTGAAATATCAAAGCATAAATTTAAAATAAAATATATGACAGAAATATAAAATCACAATGCAAATGACAAGCTGAAAGGTTATATTTTATATATGCTTGATAGAGTAAAGATTATATATAAAGAACTCTTGCAAATCAATAAGGAAAAAAAGTAAGTCCTCAAGTACAGATGTAGATAAAGGTCTTGAGATCGCCACTCCAATACTAAAGAAGACACATGACATGCATCAACATGTTGATAATAGCTAGATCTGAACAGTAGAATTACAGGAAATTTTTATTTACTATTTTGTATTTTTCAAGATGGAGCATGTGTTCCTTTTGTAATTAGAAAAGCCCAAAGAACTGATGGTTTTGAACTGTGGTGTTGGAGAAGATTCTTGAGAGTCCCTTGGACTGCAAGGAGATCCAACCAGTCCATTCTAAGGGAGATCAGCCCTGGGTGTTCTTTGGAAGGAATGATGCTAAAGCTGAAACTCCAGTACTTTGGCCACCTCATGCGAAGAGTTGACTCATTGGAAAAGACTCTGATGCTGGGAGGGATTGAGGGCAGCAGGAGAAGAAGGGGATGACAGAGGATGAGATGGCTGGATGACATCAATGACTTGATGGACGTGAGTCTGAGTGAACTCTGGGAGATGGTGATGGACAGGGAGGCCTGGCGTGCTGCGATTCATGGGGTCGCAAAGAGTCGGACATGATTGAGTGACTGAACTGAACTGAACTGAAGAAATGGCTGTGTAACCTAAAACATTAAACTTTGGAGGAAAAATAATCTATAGAAAATTTACTGCAGAGGGTGAGGCCCAATCCTAACCAGGATGTCATTTTCCATGAAACCTTAGGCATTTGTTATTTGTTTCTGGTTCACACTGTGCTTTAGAAACAAAACTAATCAAACATAAAAACCTTTATAATCTTAACTATTTCATTACATGCACCTAAGCCCTTTATCTGTGGTGTCACGGCCTTCAGTCTGGACCATCATCTTAGAACTCCACATTGGGTTCAGAGTATCAGTGTCGCCAACTATCAGTGTTTCCCGCTATGAAGGTTGGTTGGTGCCTCAAAAGGGCATATTTTATCTCTGTAGGCCCAGGTCCTGGATCGGGGCCCAGTCACGGAAGTGCTCAATAGTTTATTAGTCCAACAGAATTGAACTATGCTGCTCTGACTGTGAACCCTGATCCAGCATGAGGACAGTAAATCAGAGTCAATTAGTCACTGTGTGGCCCTTTACATGGTTAAGTATTTCATGAAAGTTTATTTATTACTTTACTTTGAGTCACTTATGTTTCCCCATTAATTTTCATTTGGTTCACATACCCAAAAAAGAAACAAGCAAACTGTGAGATTTTAGTCATTTAATATATGACCGCAGCCTACCAGGCTCCTCTGTCCATGGGATTCTCCAGGCAAGAATACTGGAGTGGGTTGCCATTTCCTACTTCAGGGGATCTTCCTGATCTAAAGGATCAAACCTTCATCTCTATGTCTTCTGTACTAGCAGGCTGGTTCTTTACCACTAGTGCCACCTTGGAAGCCCAATGTATGGAAACATATGATGTTTATGAAAAAAAAAATTAGAAATTTTCTCAGATGGTTAATATAAAACCATGGTCAAGACTAATTTGTGCATGCTAAGTCACTTGAGTCATGTCTGACTCTGCAATCCCATGGACTGTAGCCCACTAGGCTCCTCTGTCCATGGACTTCTCCAGGCAAGAATACTAGGGTGGGTTGCCATTTCCATGACTAATTCACACTAAAGGAATGTCCAAGTGAAACCAGTACTATCAAGAGAAGTTTGCATGTATGCTCAGTCATGTCCAACTCATTGCAACTCCATAGACTGTTGCCCACCAGGCTCCTCTGTCCATGGGACTCTCCAGGCAAGAACATTGGAGTAGATGGCCATTTCCTTTCTCCAGAGGATCTTTCTGACTCAGGAATCGAACACACGTCTTTTGGGTCTCCTGCATTGGCAGGTAGATTTTTTGCCACTGAGCCTGGGAAGTAGTACTACCAAATCTTCGATTATATTAAATTAGAAACTTTGACAATTATTCAGAACTTCCAGTTAAAGCAGTGTTCCTAAAAGGATGTTTACTGAATATGCTTTTAAATGTCTAATTTATCACAAGTTATTATTTGCATACATGTATCAAAATCCTTGAAAGCAACTTTTCATCACACAGATTAATACTGTCATCTGAAGACTTATTTTTGCTATTAAATTATTTGGCAAATAGGTTTCTTGATAGGTAGCCTAATGTTTATGCTATGCTAAGCCAGTGACATTCATAATGTCTTAATTAGTAAAGGCTGAATTAATGAGACTTCATTATTGTAGCAATATTTTAAGTATAATATGATAGTAAGTGCAAGCATTTCTAAAGAACAATCTTTACTAACACAAAAGGTTTTGTTTTTTTAATGCAGAATGCATCTATCTAAATTTTTATTTATCCACAACATGTTAACTCTGAAATAATAAGACTTCTAGCTTCACTTGTTTTGAACAGTAGGTTTTAAAAGTGTGTCCCTGACATTATGATCAAAAAACATATATTTCTTCCATTATAGAACAATTCTAACATCTGTACTTTGAGTTATACTTAAGTGTACTTTTACATTTCCTTACACACTAAATCATAAAAATAAACATGAGGATTATGAATTTCTAACTCTTAAATAACTGTTTTGGTATACTGTTTCTTTATAAATCACTGTTTTCACTTTAAAGATAATCAATCATAGAATCATACAGTAACAGAACCAGGAGATGATGTAGGAAGGTTACAAATTTACTTAGACTTTGCAACTCAATGTGTTTTAAAAACTGCACCTTTGTAAAAAACTGGTCTAATATTCTTCAGCATCTTCATCACTAAGCAGCTGACCATGAACTTCCAGGAACTCCTGCCTGCATGGCTTTCACACGTAACCACACCCTCCTTTCTTGGGCTTCTACATGTTGCCCACATACAGTGTAGTCCAGCAGGTCTCCTCTTCCTGCTTCCATCCATGATCTGACCCCACGTTTCAAAGGAAGTCAAGATAAAGGACCCTTGTTTTGACTTTGCCATTTTCATATTTGAACACGATGACTCTGATTCCATGAGTCAACCAAGATGAGGAGGAGGCACCCATTATGCTCACAAATCCCTGACCTCCTGTAGCTTTGCCTGCCTCTTCCAGTCCTTGTGTGCAAGGGCTGCTCTTTGTATTGCAGCTCGCCAGGCTCTTCAGTTCATGGGATTCTCCAGGCAAGAATACTGGAGTGGGTTACCATGCCATTCTCCAGGGGGGCTTCCCAACCCAGGAACTGAACCCATGTCTCTGTCTTCTGCATTGCAGGCAGATTCTTCACCCACTGAGCCATCAGCGAAGCCTCCTGCCAACCCTTACTGTACCCAAATAAAAGAGGCAGTCTTTCCTCCTCCTTTTTCATTATATGTCCATTATAAATATATCACATCCTTTTCCTTAAGGTGGGATGTTGTACTGCCTTTTTTCCAGAGATCATAAGGGCAGATGAAGTACAATATTATCTTACTGCCATCTGAGCTTCAAGAAGAAGGGATGACCTAAGCTACTGATAAATGAGTTGCAATGCCAACTCTGTATGATCAGCTTGGGTTTAGATTGATGTTCACACTTACAGGACATAAAAGTCTTTAATACCACCAGTTTACTTAGAAAGATACAGCAGAGGAAATACAGCATGTCCACATGATAGCATCAAATACATCTCCAGTAGAAGTTCTTAAAGCTGTCCAGGCACTCCTTCCCAGATCCCATTAAGATTATGCTTAACAGTTGTACAGAAGGCCAAATGGCCAAGACAGATATAATTCCTGAAGAAGAAAAGTAAGGAGGGATTTTTGGCAGCTGTAAATACATTTTAGAAGTCAGTAGATTTTAAGATAGTGTAGGATAGGGGTAAGGACAGACAAACTAACTTGATTTTTAACACAATCGATATTAAAACTAGTGGGGAAAAGGAAATATTCATTGAGAACTCTGGAACAGTTGGTCATCTGTATAGAAAGAAAACTGCATAAAGTTGATTGTGTAAAAACAATTCCAGGTAGATAAAAGATTTAAAGCTAACTGTACATTTGCAGAAGATTAATACGTTTACAACCTATATGACGTTGGCATAGGGAAAGATTTAAAAAGCACAAATCATAAAGGCAAAGAAACATATGATTATATTAAAGTTAAGGATTAATTTTTTCAAGAGATAAAACCAGTGAAAACTAGATCTGCAACATATAAAACTGAAACTAGATCTGCAACATATAAAACTGAAACTAGATCTGCAACATATAAAACTGAAAAGGAATTAGTATCTATGTGTGTATGTTGGTCACTCAGTTGTGTCTGACTCTTTGTGACCCCACAGACTGTAGCCCACCAGACTTCTCTGCCCATGGAATTCTCCAGGCAAGAATACTGGAGTGGATTGCCATTCCCTCCTCCAGAAGAACTTCGCAACCAAGGGATTGAACCCTGGTCTTCTGCATCGCAGAGAGATTCTTTACTGTTGAGCTACAGGGAGTCCTACTATCTATACACATGAATAACTATAACAAATAATTATTTAAATAACTCAAATGGTCATTGAATATTAATAGGTATTTCACAAAAGAGTAAACATAAATGGTCAATAAACATGAATAGATGTTCAATCTCATTAGTTTTAGGGATATGCAAATTAAATCCCCAATGAGAGAGCATTTCATAACCACCAGATTGTAAACAATTTTAAAAAGTCAGTCTCAAGTGTTGCCAAAGATGTGACACAATCGAATGCTCATTTTCTCTTGACTAGAGTGTAAATTGATGTCTTGACTTAGGGAATTACTTTGGCATTCATTCATTCATTAAATGTATAATAATTGACTACTATGCATGTAGTACTATTCTTGTGCTTCAGCATGAAAAAAAAAAAAGATAAAAATGATCATTTTAAGTTGAGCATGCAAACCTCATATAACCTAAATTCCACTTCCTGGAGAGAATATTCCCTACAGAAGATAAATATATAACCCAGACAAATCTGTATATTTGTATATATGTAAATGTTCAAGACAGTACTGCTTCTAAGGGAACTGAGAAAGATGGTAACCAAACGTGCATCATCAGTTGAATGGATAAACAAATTGGAGTGTTGAATATAAAAGAAAACCAAAAAAAAAAGCACTGAAGGTGAACTAACTATGGATACACATCAAAACAATATGAAATTCAAAAACTATGTTAGTGGAAGATTATGTAACAATAGATAAAAAAAATAAACATCTTCTGAAGTCATATACATATTTAGTAGTAAATTATAAAGAAAAGCAAGGTAATAGTTAATACACAGTTCCAGAGAAGAATTACCTCTGGGAAGTAAGAAAAAAGTAGGGGGCTTCTGAAGTAGGGTTTTATTTTTGAAATAGGTGATAGGTATATGGGAGTTTATTTTTTTTTTAACTACATCTATGTTTTACATATATTTTGAAGATATTTTATAAATACTCTATGTCCTTAATTTATTAATTAAGCTAAGTTTCTTTGCTTGGTTATCAATTTAGACCAAAACAATAAAGTAGTAAAATCAAGGACTCACAAATGTCACTGCNGGATGGCATCACGGACTCTATGGACGTGAGTCTGAGTGAACTCTGAGAGATGGTAATGAACAGGGAGGCTTGGCGTTCTGCGATTCGTGGGTTCGCAAAGAGTCGGACACGCCTGAGCTACTGAACTGAACTGTGACCAAGGCTAACCACCAACCAATCAACCACCCTTCCTCCCCTCTGAGCTACTGTGATTAGTTCAGGGGCAGAATTATGGCTCAAACAAGATCGTAAGAGTTCTTAAAACTCACTACTATCCTTAGTTAGACTGATGCTGCTCTGAGACCAAAACTTAGCTAATGATACAGTGAAAGGGGAATAGGATAAATATTGGTATCATTGGAAACTGTCTCAGACTGCAGCTGAAGCTCCTTGAACTTCCACTGTTTAACCAATACACGTTGAGTTTCAAGCATTAGCAATGGTAAGGATCCCAATACAATTTGTTCCTATTTTCTCCCTATATATCTTCAGTTCAGTTCAGTCACTCAGTCATGTCCAGCGTTTTGCGACCCTGTGAATCGCAGCACGCCAGGCCTCCCTGTCCATCACCAACTCCCGGAGTTCACTCAGATTCATGTCCATCGAGTCAGTTATGCCATCCAGCCATCTCATCCTTTGTCATCCCCTTCTCTTCCTGCCCCCAATCCCTGCCAGCATCAGAGTGTTTTCCAATGAGTCAACTCTTCGCATGACGTGGCCAAAGTATCTTGCTATCTGCTAAATAACTAACACATAATGTAAAATACCAACACAGACAATAGCAGTACACTAAGCCAGGTGTTTCATTTTTAATGACAAATCTGATAGATTTAACCTCACCTTACCCAGAACTGTACTGTGTGGGGAATCACTTCTGTATTGTCATAGGCTTTGTAGTTAACAGATATTGTTTAATAATCATTAGGACCAAGTGGCCTCTATGCTGTTAGTTCCCAAACAATGATGAAGACCTTCCCTGATGTGTTCCTGGCACCTATGAGACTAGTTACCCATTCATAAATCTTGACTTAGGAGCACACTTCATTTTCCCAAACACCTACCCCCATACCCAAAGCTAACCATGAACTTGTTCCAGTGACCATTTGGCAGTACACAGTACAGCTGTAAATGCTTCCCGATCATAGTCTGCCCAATCCCACCCTGTAAATTAGTGCTCAGACACTCAGTAGTATGTGACTGTTTGCAACCCCATGGACTGTAGCCTGCCAGGCTCCTCCTTCCATGGGATTCCCCCAGAAAGAATACAGGAGTGGGTTGCCATTATCTCTTCCAGGGGATATTCCCAACCCAGGGATCAAACCCACATCTCTTGTGTCTCCTGCATTGACAGGCAAGCTCTGTTACCACTAGCACCTTGGAATCCCCACACTGTAATAAACCAATCCACTGATTATATGGAGCTGCCTGCCTCTTTTTGAATCTCAAGATACCTTCTCAGTTCAGCCGTCACTTTTTGTTCCTTCCGGCCTCCTTCAAGAACAGACCAGTCTCAGCTCTTAGAGCCTCCCTGCATTCCTTGCCCCATCTTTCATGCCATCAATTCCTTATCAGGCTTCAAATCAGATTTGTCTGTCTCTGATGTCTAAGGCTCATGGAATTATGCCAGACTCACTAAGATAATCTCCCTTCCTTAGAGTCAACTAATTTGTGATCTCAATTTTACCTTCACAATCTATTCACAGCCATACCTAGATTAGTGATTGACTGAATGACTGCAAAAAATATGAATTCTAGAGGGCAGGAACCATGCAGGCTATCTTAGAATTCTGCCTTCACATAGGGGAAGAGAGAATTTGCCTAGAAAATCTGGAATTGACTTAAAAACCTGTAACTGCATGTGTTTAAGTTGAACTGACTAGGATAAAGTTTCTCATTTCTAGTGAAATATAGGTCAGAAAAGAAATTAATGAATCTTGGAAAATTTCCTTGAAAGGGTCTTATAATTTCTTTAAAAATGGTTCTATACACCAGAGTCTGTAACCCATGTTATCTGTGCCTATTTATATTATACCTTCTTTTACTATATTTCACTTTACTGCATTTTACCGATAGTATTTTTCACAAATTAAAGGTTTGTGGCAACCCTGCATTAAGCAAATTTATCGGCACCATTTTCCCAACAGTATTTGCTCATTTGTACCTTTGTGTCACCTTTTGGTAGTTCCCATAATATTTCAATTTTACTATTATTATATTTGTTATGATGATCTATGTTCAGTGATCTTTGATATTACTACACTGACATGCTGTAGGTTCAGATCACAATTTTTTAAAATAAAATATTTTAAATTATGTAGATTTCTTTAGCCATAATGCTACTTTAATAGACAACAGTAATGTTGTAAAAATAACTTTTATATACACTAGGAAACAAAAAGTCCATGCAACTTGCTTTGTTTAAGTGGTCCTGCAACTGAAACCCACCTATCTCCTAGGTGTTCCTATAAAATTTAAGCTCGTATGTAAAGTTGGTATCATGATGGGAAATTGTGTCAGATCGCTTGAAAATTTTATGTGCACCCCCATACTACCAGGGTGAACATAGGTACTTGAAATTATAATCCTTGGCCACCAGTCTGGCAGCATTTTCTATCGTTAGCTAATTCTACTCCTAAGCCTTTCTGACATTGTTTATATCCTCCAACTCCTTTCACCTAAATCTGTAGCTATCCAATTTTATCTTTTTTTTTTAGGTCATGTCTAAGATCATTGAGGAACAGGCTGGAATATCAGAAAATGTCCCTGTACATAAATCAGAGTCAGAGAGGGGCTAGGATATTGGGTTTTTCTCCCTGACTAACTTCTTTACCCCCTGGGTGACAGAATCCAGGTGTGACCCAAGTCTCCAGGTCAGAAGTGTTCCTGGGGGAAATTCAAAGAAACAGCAGGATTCTTAACATACTTCAAAAGCTAAGAATGGATAAGGAAAGACCAGAAGGTGCTTTGAAGAGTACTCTTGAATTCCACTTCCTGTGAGAGTACTCTGAGCCTTAGAGCCCAAAAGGATTTCACTGGGAAATTGCTGCTTGAAAAAAACCCTCCATTTTGACAGGCAGCTGAGAGCTAGTTTCCTGAGAATTACAGTCCTCCCTGTGAAAATAAAGCAGAAAAACACTGATGCCCTCTGCACTGAGATCATTTCCTCAGCACCACAAACACACAGTTAATTTACACTAGAGTCGGATTCTTAAGCGTTAACATTGTAAGGTACGGTTTGTCTGGTATACTGCTGTTGTTTTTACCTCATAAAACAGAGAGTAAATCAGATTTTTCAGTAATGCCTTGACTCAGCTATGGTTTCTGTTCAACTATTACTCGTAATTATTCTGGCCCTCACGTTAATGCTAAGAGCTCTCTCCATGAAGCAAAATAAATAACCAGTCTTCTTCAGAAATAAAGGGAAACAATAAATTGAAGAAAGACACTCTTCCATCAGCATCAGGAGCACCAAGCAGCCTCTAAATTTATTCAATTCTCACTTTGTTTTTAAAGAAGACTGAGCTATTTATTTCTGTCCTGTGGGCAAACTCAGAATATAACGGACACAATGTCAGAGAGAATGAAGAAAAATGATGATATTCCCCAGCAGAATAAATACATCTTTTGCAAAAATAAAGTAGAGTCACTCTAGCCCCAAGTGATCAGCTGCTAGGAGACACAGAAGTGAACTGAGATTATTGCACAGAAAACTTGAGTAAATGAGGATTTATATTTATAATGAAACAGCATCCGTAAAGACTGATAACATTTTAAGACTGGAGGCTCTGGTTCTCAAATTCGTAGATGCTATCTGGATCTTCCTAAAAGCAATTTGTATCTTTGGGCCATGTTTCACTCTCGGGATCTCAGAGAGTCCTTCAGTGATGGTGCATGTTTTGAGCTCTAAGACAGGGAGACAAATGGCCTTTTTTTATATGCATCAGTTCAGTTCAGTCGCTCAGTTGTGTCCGACTTCTTGCAATCCCATGGATTGCAGCATGCCAAGCCTTCCTGTCCATCACCAACTCCCAGAGTTTACCCAAACTCATGTCCATTGAGTTGGTGATGCCATCCAACCATCTTATCCTCTGTTGTCCTCTTCTCCTGCCTTCAATCTTTCTCAGCATCAGGGTCTTTTCAAATGAGTCGGTTCTTCACATCAGGTAGCCCAAGTATTGGGGTTTTAGCTTCAGCATCAGTCCTCCCAATGAATATTCAGGACTTATTTCCTTTAGGATGGATTGGTTGAATCTCCTTGCAGCCCAAGGGACTCTCAAGAGTCTTCTCCAACACTACAGTTCAAAAGCATCAATTCTTCAGCACTCAGCTTTCTTTATACTCCAATTCTCACATCCACTGGAAAAGCTATAGCTTTGACTAGATAGACAGACATTTTTTGGTAAAGTAATGTCTCTGCTTTTTAATAAGCTGTCTAGGTTGGTCATAGCTTTTCTTCCAAGGAGCCCGCGTCTTAATTTCATGGCTGTGGTCACCATCTGTAGTGATTTTGGAGCCCCAAAAAATAAAGTGAGCCACTGTTTCCATTGTTTCCCCATCTATTTGCCATGAAATGATGGGACCAGATGCCATGGTCTTAGTTTTCTGAATGTTGAGTTTTAAGCCAACTTTTTCTCTCTCCTCTTTCACTTTCATCAAAGGGTTCTTTATTTCTTTTTCACTTTCTGCCATAAGGGTGGTGTCATCTGCGTATCTGAGGTTATTGATGTTTCTCCCAGCAATCTTGATTGCAGCCTGTGCTTCCTCCAGCCAAGCGTGTCTCATGATGTACTCTGCATAGAAGTTAAATATGCAGGTGACAATATACAGCCTTGATGTACTCCTTTCCCAATTTGGAACCGGGCTATTGTTCCACGTCCAGTTCTAACTGTTGCTTTTTGACCTGTGTACAGACTTTTCAGAAGGCTGGTCAGTTGGTCTGGTATTCCCATCTCTTGAAGAATTTTCCACAGTTTGTTGTGATCTCCATGTGCATATGGAAGCCCATTTGGGATTTTTGAGCTGCTACTTTAACATCTGTCAGAGCATGGAATTTTATTGGAGAATGTTGCCTCCCACTTAGCAAGGCATGCTGGCCAGTTGTTGTTGTTGTTGTTAATAATGATTCTGTGATATTAATCACTTAACAATATTGCCTCTGCTGAGAAATATTTACCAGATTCTCCTCATCCCCTCAAAAATTCACCTTATAAATTCCCAGCTGTAGGTCTCTGATTATTTCTTCACTGAAAAATTCATAATAGTCTTCCTAATACAGCTCAGATCCTACTTTCCTAAAGGCTCTCCCAAAATCTGAGTCCAAATGAGTCCCCTCTTTTCAATTCTTTTAACAATTTTTATTGGCACTAATTGGATTAATGTGTTCTTGCTTCTCCCCTCAAAGTCTGTACCTCTGTAGCTTCCTCTTGGGAAATCTCGGTAATAATTTGAATAATGACCACTCAAAGATATCAAGTCCAAATCCATGGAATGTCTATTTTTACCTTCTTTGGGTAAAGAGTCTTTGAAGATGTAATGCAGCGAATGGACTTTGGGTAAAGGGTCTTTGAAGATTTTAGGATGAGACTGCCCCGGATTATCCAGAAGATCTAAATGCCATCACTGTTGCTGCTGCTAAGTCACTTCAGTTGTGTCCAACTCTGTGTGACCCCATAGACGGCAGCCCACCAGGCTCCCCCATCCCTGGGATTCTCCAGGCAAGAACACTGGAGTGGGTTGCCATTTCCTTATCCAATGCATGAAAGTGAAAAGTGAAAGTGAAGTCGCTCAGTCCTGTCCGAATCTTCATGACCCCGTGGACTGCAGCCTACCAAGCTCCTCCATCCATGGGATCTTCCAGGCAAGAGTACTGGAGTGGGATGCCATTGCCTTCTCCAAATGCCATCACAAGTGTCCTTATAAAAGAGAAGCAAAAGGAGATAGCACATACACACAGACAAGAAGGCCATGTGAAGACAGAGGCAGAGTTTGGAGAGAGATAGCTACAAACCAAGGAATGCCAATAGCTACCAGACACTGGATGAAGCAAGGAATTAATTCTCCCCCAGAGTCTTGGGAGGGAACACAGCCTTGCTCATTATGATTTCAGACTTCTGATCTTCAGAACTATGGGAGAATGTGCTTTTGTTGCTTAGGTCACTAGTATGTGGCGACTGATTATAACAGTCACAGGAAACTAACACGGTCCACCAAATTAGTTTGTTGACTGACCCCTTGCTTCTCACAGAGGAAATACAAGGCAGCAAGTAGCTAATCTTATGCTGTCTTGATAAGACACATGGCCTTCTATAGCTCCACATTTACATCTGCTTGCACAGGTTAAAAAGTTTGATATCCCCCAATCATAAGAAAAATTTAATCCTTTCTTTGCAAGGTTATTCAGGTTCTATTATTTCCAGGTAAGATAGTTGTTTGGTTCATGAATTTTTAAAATAAGACCTATGGGTTGCGATCTTAGCCCTGAAACTTGCTAAATTTGTAGGTTAGGCAATTAATTTAACCTCTTCAAGTTTCCATTTTCTCATTTATAAAAAGGTGATACCTTCATAGGATTTCTGAGTGGATAAAATAATTCATGTAAAGCACCATGGCTGGCACACTGTAAATGCTTAGTAAATGGCAGCTATTTTTTTACTGGGTTTCCTATAGTTTATTTGTTCAACAAATATTCACCAAGGGTCGCTTTATGAGCTAGGTCTTTACTAAGGGCTGAGATTACAAATCTAAAGAAACACATCACCTCAAAAAATTAAAAATAGAAATACTACATGATGCAGTGATTTCACCCTTGGGAAGATATGCAAAGAGAAAAAGACAGTAACTCAAAATATTTCTGCACCCCATATTCTTAGCTGCATTATTTACAATAGCCAAGACATAGAAACAATCTAAGTGTCTATCAACAAAAGGATGAATAAAGAAATTGTGGTGTATATACATATAGATGGGCTTCCCTGATAGCTCAGTTGGTAAAGAATCCACCTGCAATGTAGGCGACCCCTGTTCAATTCCTGGGTTAGGAAGATCCCCTGGAGAAGGGTTAGGCTACCCACTCCAGTATTCTTGGGCTTCCCTGGTGACTCAGCTGGTAAAGAATCTGCCTGCAATGTAGGAAACCTAAGTTCAATCTCTGGGTTGGGAAGATCCCCTGGAGAAGGAAAAGGCTCCCCACTCCAGTATTCTGGCCTAGAGAATTTCATGGACTATATAGTCTATGGGGTCACAAAGTCAGACATGACTGAGAGACTTTCACTTTTCAGTTTCATACATATCCATGCTGCTGCTGCTGCTAAGTCACTTCAGTCGTGTCTGACTCTGTGCGACCCCACAGACGGCAGCCCATCAGGCTCAGTTATCCCTGGGATTCTCCAGGCAAGAACACTGGAGTGGGTTGCCATTTCCTTCTCCAATGCATGAAAGTGAAAAGTGAAAGGGAAGTTGCTCAGTTGTATCTGACTCAGCGACCCCATGGACTGCAGCCTACCAGGCTCCTCCATCCATGGGAGTTTCCAGGCAAGAGTACTGGAGTGGGATGCCATTGCCTTCTCCATACATGTCCATATACATGTACATATGTGTATGTGTGTATATATATAAATTGTGTGTTATTGTGTGTGTGTGTGTTAGTCGCTCAGTCGTGCCCGACTCTTTGCGACCCCATGGACTGCAATCAACCAGGTTCCTCTGTCCATGAGATTTTCCAGGCAAGGATACTGGAGTGGGTTGCCTTTTCCTTCTCCAGGGGATCTTCCCAACCCAGGGATCGAACCCAGGTCTCCTGCACTGCAGGCAAATTCTTTACCGATTGAGCTACAAGGAAAAACAAGGGAAATCCTGCCATTTGTGACAGTATGGGTAGCCCATGAGGGCATTATGCTAAGTGAAAGTAGTCAGACAGAGAAAGGTAAATTCTATATAATCTCATTTACATGTGGTATCTAAAAAAATCAAACTCACAGAAAAAGGTATCAGATTTGTGGTTACCAGAGGTGGGACAGTGGGGGTAGGGAGGAGGAATTGCAGGAAGGTGGTCAAAGTTATAAACTTCTAGCTATGAAATTAACAAGTACTAGGAATGTATAACTATAGTGAAAACTGTTGTATGCCAAATAAGAAAGTTAAGAAAGTAAATTGCAAGAGTTCCTGCCACCAGGAAATTTTTTGCTTTTTTTTTTTCTTTTTCTTTTTTATCTATATGATACTGTGTACCTCAATAACTAAACTTATTGCATGTAATCTTTTCACAATATGTGTAAGTTAAACCATTATGTTTTACACCTAAAACTTACACAGTGATGTATGTCAATGATATTTTAATAAAACTTTGTTGGAGGGAGAAATAGACTAAATCCCATAGCCATGGAACTTATAAGATTTATATTCTTAGCCAGTGAACTTTTAAAAATTCTTAAGATGAGCACTTGATTTCTCTCATTTATTGTCTCTCCTCTTTTTTTTTTTT
>SJYV01032624.1:0-11857 GCA_006410875.1 Neotragus pygmaeus
TTTCTTCATTTGGTATTTACAGTGCTGACTGAATAAATTAATTTAGTTCATTTTACTTCTTGGGAAAAAGTATATATGATGAAAAGGGGTTCTTTTCAGTTGACTCTGGAAAGGCTTTGCAAGGAGCAAATAAAGGAAAGGGAGAAAGAAAGAAACCTTCTTTGTAGCCCTGTGAACATATGTTGGTCTGTACCCTCAGCGATTTTCTACATTTGTGGTTCAACACATACTAATTATGTTCCAGAAAGGGGGATGTTTTGCTGAGAAACTTTAGGAATTAAAAAAAAAAAACAAACCCTCTCTACACCAGTGGTGGCAGCTTCCCCCAGTTGAGGCCCTGACTCTGCTTCCCAACCACTTTGCCCAGTGTGAGAACAGGGATTCCAGCTCTAGGCTGGGAGCTCCGTGAGGAGCCTTCAGGGTGGAATCAGAACTGCAACTTCCAGACCAGAGGAGACAGAAAAACAGCATCGTGTGCCAAANTTGAGGCCCTGACTCTGCTTCCCAACCACTTTGCCCAGTGTGAGAACAGGGATTCCAGCTCTAGGCTGGGAGCTCCGTGAGGAGCCTTCAGGGTGGAATCAGAACTGCAACTTCCAGACCAGAGGAGACAGAAAAACAGCATCGTGTGCCAAACTGGGAGGGAAGGTTTTGTCATTTAAGGATGGGGTGACGTCAAACAATAGAGAAATGACCAGGTGGGCTTCCTAAGATATACCAGAAGCAATGCTAGAGAAGCCAGGTGGGCTGTGACCTGGAGGAGGATCGAGGCATGGTTTGGCCTGCTCCTTAGGGGTGTTCCATTTCTGTGAAGAGTAATTCACTTCTAAAGAAGGAAGGGGGACTTCCCTGAGCATCCAGTGGTTAAGACTTCGCCTTCCAATGCAAGGGGTGCAGGTTCAATCCTTGGTCGGGAAGCTAAGATCCCACATGCCTGGAGGTCAAAAAACCGAAATGTAGAACAGAAGCAACGCTGTAACAAATTCAATAAAGACTTAAAAAAATGAAACTTACAAAAAGAAGGAAGGGTACCAGTGGGAAGTTTCTGAAGAATGATTTCATAATAAATGGATCATGTGTTGAAAGTTGCTTTGCACAGGAGAGTTCCTTTACTCAAATATTTCTTAAGAAACTTAAGTTTAGTTAAGACTCTCTTTTAAAGGAGAGACAATAGATGGCTCAGGTGTTCATTTGTCTGAACCAGAGAGAAACAAGAGTTTTAGGATCACAAATGTCAGTAGGATTTGTGAGAATGAATTTTTCTTGCTTTCTGAGACATTCATTACACATCCAAGGTAGCCTGCTGCTGCTGCTGGTAGAACCAGAGACTGGAGGGAAGGACCAATCTGAGGTCATCCCTGACCACTCCAGTGATTCTGGGATATCACTCTGTGGCTCTGGCTTCAAGCTTCCTTACCCCACTTCCTCAGGCTGTGGGCAGTAAGCCCTATAAACAGAAACTGCAGAATGGAGGGGCTTGACCCTTGAATATAGTCAGTCTCCAGCCTCAGAGTGTTCCAGAGTTCATGTGTGTGTGTGTGTGTGTGTGTGTGTGTGTGTGTGTTTTTAATTCAGGACCAATTTTCCCACAGAAAAGAAGTGACAGATGACATTTAGAGTTCCAAGTCTGCCCATCAAAGCTTCTTTCTTCCACAGTATTGCTGGGGAAATATGCATTTGCCATGAACAAGTGTGGNTGTGTGTGTGTGTGTGTGTGTGTGTGTGTGTGTTTTTAATTCAGGACCAATTTTCCCACAGAAAAGAAGTGACAGATGACATTTAGAGTTCCAAGTCTGCCCATCAAAGCTTCTTTCTTCCACAGTATTGCTGGGGAAATATGCATTTGCCATGAACAAGTGTGGAAAACAATACTGGTATCATGGTAGTGACCAAATGTTAACATAACTGCAGAAAATGGTTTTAAAAATTAATCTTAGGGACTTTCTTGGTGGTCCAGTGGCTAGGATGCCACGCTCCCAGTGCAGGGGGCCTGGGTTCAATCCCTGGTTAGGGAACTAGATCCCACATGCTGCGACTAAGACCCAGCACAGCCAAGTAAATTAACCTAAAAAATAAAATAAAAATAAAAATTAATCTTAAATGCCAGTGCCCACTGAAATGCAAGAGTAACTAGAGAAAGAGAAATGGGCTGATGGAGACCTTGGGGTCAAAGAGATGACCCCATCTCTTTGAGGTTTAATAATACTGGTTCTTTATTATGTCTAATATCACGAGAAAGATTCACTCACTCAAAAAAATTTTTTGAGTATCTAAAATCTTATAAATATTACAGCTGAGATGAAAGACTTAGTCCCTACTCTGAAGGAGCTCATGGCATGGCCAACTAGAAAGACACTGTACTATACATGGTTTTCAGAGGGACTTCCACATACTCTCAACATATACTGTGTTGTGCCTGGGGGTTCAGGACGCCACAGGACAAAGGTGGGGGATCTTCGTGGACTATAGTTTTACTCATTAATTGGTTGGGGAGAGATTATTTTATATTAAATACTGTAATGAATAGTGCAGATTTGATAGAAATGGTCCAAATTTTATAGATGCATATAATTACAAAGAAATCTTAAGATATCTGGAAAGCAGCTTTGGGCCATCTCCACCTCCACCCTGTGGCTCAGATCCCCTCAGGGGCACTAGTGCATCCTCTGTCCTTGGAAAAGTGAAAGTGAAAGGCGCTTTGTCATGGCCGATTCTTTGCGACCCCATGGACTGTCCAAGGGATTCTCCAGGCAAGAATACTGGAGTGAGTTGCCATGCCCTCCTCCAGGGGATCTTCCCCACCCAGGGATGGAACCCAGGTCTCCCGCATTGCAGGCAGATTCTTTACCAGCTGAGCCACCAGGGAAGCCCAAGAATATTGGAGTGGGTACCCTATCCCTTCTCCAGCTGCCCTTGGAAGCACCACTAAAATACAGGCGTGTACAGCATATGGGCTATGGGAAGGGAGATGACAAAATCCCTCTGAGCAATGTCAGGAAGGGCTTCTCAAGGAAAGTGATGCTTAAGCTAAGCCTTCCAAACTGCCTAGGAGTTGGCCAGATGAAACCGGTCATAGAAGCATTCGAGAGAGGGAACACTGTATACAGGCTTGGAGGTGTGTGCAACAGCATGGTGTGATGAGAAAGTACAAAGAATTCTGCATGACTGGAACACTTGGCTGGTATAGGGAACTTCAGAAACTCACATGCACTTCATCTCAAAGTACTGGAAAGGATGCTGAGTCTCAGGGTTTTCTGTTCCAGCCAACAGACAGTGCTGTGGGTTCAGAGCAGCCAGGCCTGAGAACTCTGGGAAAGCAGATGATGGTGGGAAGATGGCCAAGTGGAGAACGGAGACAGTTACAATCAGGTTCCTGCAAATCCAGGAAGAGCTGCAATTGTACCTGCTACTTGTTACTTTGCTCAAAACCTTTGAATGAGATGAAGTATAATCGCTGTGAGGACCTTCACCAGGATGCTGAAGTCAGGAAGTCAGAGAGGACCAACTCTCCCCTCTCTCACCACTGAGAGACAACTCATGACCTGCCAACCCTTGCAAGTGATGGTGTGGGAAACCCCACATGGTAACTTCTTGACCTGCCACAACCTCCCCCACTTGTTAATCCATCACCTTTTATGATTCCAGGAGACATTTACAACCCTCTCTTAGGAAATGAATATTTGAACAATATGTCACTGATAAACAATGCTGGGTAATAAATATATCGGTTATAGGCAGTCACGTTAACTAGCTTAGGACTGAAAGGGAAAGTCAAAGGCCTTCCCTACACCACTCTGTTTTCTCAAGACAAGGGGTGGCGGGCGGGGGGGCGGACACTGTTGGCTCTGTCCCTTCTCTGGTGCCTCTTCTTTGCTCAAGTCTCATGTTGTACTGGGCCTATCTCTGCTGATTGGGTGTTGCTCCTTCAAATAAAAACTAAGTTTCCTTCTCTTTGGATGACCTCAACAGAACTGGAGCGTAGGCCATGACACATCTTTTAACTCTTAACCTGTACGATAACCAAGTTTAGTTTGGAGTCATCATTTTCAAATCCTCACAGTCAGTATGGCCTGGTGGTAACAAGCCTGGGGTTTGGGATCAAACAGATATGGGTCCAAGTTCCGGTTCCCATCGACTGAGCTATAATCTTGGGCAAGTTAGGCAAATGCTCTAAGCCTCATTTTCCTTCTCTGGAGAACGGACATAATTTGCCTGTGTCAGAGGGTTGCTATGAGTAGCTGTTGTGACCCACACAGTTCTGCTGAGCACATAATAAAGAGTCCATAGATGGGTTTTAATCTTAACATCCTGGTTTTCCCCAAGCTCCGGGCTCCAAATCTCCTCAGCCCCCAATGTTGATGGACAGACCCCTCTCAAAAACATTATATTGATCATTTATGATACAACAGTACTTCACCTTCTATTGTAAATGCTAAACTTGAGAAGAAATGTTTCATTGCTTTTTGCCAGAAATACCTTTTCTTTTGTGACCCAAACAAAAGCACTGGAGGATAGACAGATTAGAAGAAAAAAACAACCAAGTGAATGTTTTTTGAAGTTGTGGAAATGAGTTGATGAAAACAAAGACCCAGGAGCAATGCTCGCATCCACCACTGGTTTTTTATCTATACCGCCACACAAATATCCACCCACTCCTAAAATTATAAACCCTGTGTACAAGATGCTATATTGAGAAATGGAGTAGTGTTCAATAAATCTTTTGAAACTTGGTTGATCCTGTGCTCATTTTGCCAGAGGTGAACTAATATTAGCCAAAGTCTGCCAAGATATGAGAAATGAGAGTCAAGTCTTAGAAAGAGTGGGTTATGATTAAACGGCAAAGGGTTTTCATGGCCTGTGACTGAGAGCCTTCAAGTTCTCCACACAGCACCATCTCCTGATGATGACGATGATGGTGAACAGTTCCTCGGTCTGCGTCGCGGGCCGAGCCTTGCACTATGTGCTTTGTTTTCATCACATCCTCCAGTCTTCACAACAAGCCTATGAGATCTTGCCAAAGAAACCACAGCTCAGAGAGCTGTGACCCCAGAATGCTTCTTGGGGCCAACAAATTCCTAGCAATCCACCAAACTAAACCTCCCTGCCTTCAGAGTGCCTCCTTCCCATTTCCTCCTCCATCCCCCACTCACTCTCTCTGCAGTCACTTGGAAGCTTGGTTTGTTTGTTTGCTAATAGCTGCTCTTGCACCTGTGGTGATGCACCAGTTGGGTTTGCCAGCTCCTGCACAGAGCACTGGCTGGGTCTTTGTACGTGGCTGTGATACCTTGAAGGTAGGCGAGTCCTCAGTTTTGCTGTGAAAACAGGGCAGGATGTAGCCAGATTCTGTAGCTACAGAGTCTGATCTAGGCCTACGCGTCTATCAGAATGCAATGAATTGGATTTTCATCCTTTACGAAGTTTCAGATTTCATAGTTATTTTCTGCTTGATACTGTGGACCAAGGGTAGAGAAATGTCACCGTTTTAGAGAGTTCCAGCCACAAGAATGTTGTGCAACAGGAAAGGAAGTCATTTTTCATCATTGAACTCAAAAGCTTCCCTTCTTATATGAATCAAGGGTGTATCTTATCTGCCAGTGATTTCTTCTGAGTCCATCAACAGCCAGCCCTGCCACCCTCCCATAAGAGGAGAGCAGACAAAGAGAAGCGGAATGCGATTTGGCGGCAAAGAACATTTTTTCCCAGGAGAAAATGGAGTGACTTTTAGCTTATCTGCTGTCACCTGGTTAATGTGATCATTGTTCTTCAAAATAAAATCTCCTCTCCTTGCCCATGATGTCGTTAGTGTAAAAGCAAAACAAAACAAACAAACAAAAAAACCCAACAACAACAAAAAAAGCAGCAGCAAGAACAAGTAAATGCCAAGAGATGGGCCAAGGGGAAAAAGAGAAGGCTCACCAAGCGAAGCTACAAATCACCTTCTTTTCAAGGAAAAGCATTCAATACACAATTATCTTAATTCTCCCAGCTGGCCACTTTGCTGGCTTTCCAAGGTAGCTGTGGAAAGTACTAGAAACCCATGGCCGCCGTCATCACCTCTGGCTTTCAGAGCAGGAGCTATAGAGGCCTGCATTAGGTGGGCTGAGTAATTTGTCATCCATTTAAGCCAAGGGCCCTGTGGCTACTGATGTGTGCCCCTTGCCTATTCTCAAGCTCGTCTTTATTTCAAAATTAATCATCCAGTTCTGTCTTGCTGGTGAAGGTTTCCAGGGATAAAAACTTAGATGGAAGAGGGATCCTAGTTGTTAAAGGCCAAATGCCATCCATGGCAAGCATAACATAGAGACAAGGTGGTGAGAGAAGAGTGATTTACTCTGTCTTGAAGAATAAATCAAAACTTCCTCCTTGCTTGGTTGTAGAGTGGGGGCCAGAGGGAGAAAAGATAACATTCCTGAGAGGCCTCAGTTCTTCAAAGCCAAGGAAACATTTGCATCTTTCCCTTTATTGGTGTTTGACATTTGGCCTCTGGATGCTGAACAACTAGGCCTGCGTTTCAGATGAGAAGATATGACTGAGGTGAATTCCTTTCCACATTTCCTTTCTGCCATTTCAGGAGCCAGTGGGTGTCACCACACTCAAGGTCACTGAGTTAGAGCCACATGTAAGGCCAGCCACCCTCGGGAGAGTAGACTTTCTCAGTATCCCTCCTGACTCCAAATGTGGCACCCACGAGGAAGAAAGCCATGTGACCCAAAAGAGCATTCAGAAGCACAGGCCAGCTTTGGAGAAGACTAGAAGATTCTGCCTTGAACACAGACGTGTAATGTCTACCTAAGTCTACATACAGAGGACTTGTGCAGGATAGAGAGTAGACAGCAGGTTACACTGGCTTCTGTTTTCCTGCAGCCTTAACCCTTCCTAACCTTCCCATCTCCTCTACCTTCCCACCCTCACCTCCAACTCAGAGAATGCAAGAATCAACCCCAAGCAAATAGGCTTTCATTTTCTTCAAAATATTGCCTCTATAAAAGATGGTAATACCTAGATACCTAAAGATGGCAAAACCTTTTGGTTTCACAGACTAGGTATTTCTTTTTTCATACTGAATATCAGAGTGAGCTCATTCCATCATGTTCTCAAAAACAGAACAAGACAAAACAGACAAGCAAGCAAGCAAACAAATAAAAACCCCACAAACAAAAATCCACCCCAAATTTGATACACCTTAACCCATTTACCCTAACGTGTAGGTTCAAAGGTCCCAGGCTCTGTGAGCCACACTTGGCTGGCCAGGCCACACCCCACAAGGGAGAGAGGTCCCTCCTTCCTGTGGATGGGCCCTGAGGTACTGTGACCAGCCTTTCTGCTGCTCTTGGGTCAGTATCCTCCCGACTTGTAAGTCCTTGAGTGCAGAGCAGGATCTTAGTCATGTCTGAGGCCCACAGCCAAGCCTGGTGCCCAGCACAGAGATGCTGCTCCATCAAGTTCAGCTCCCCAGATGCCCGGCTCCTTCAAGACCCTGGCCATGCCAAGCAGTGAAGGCCCTAGAGAGGGGAAGCAACCTAGCTGGGTAGCTGGGAAAGAAGCCAGGTCTGGGACAGAGCAGCTCCAATATTCTATTGAGGAACATTCCACAAGAGAGGCAGACTAAGGAATTTCAGAGGAATTTTTCAATGGTGCGCTTTTGGGTTATGCTGAGTTTTTTCCTGGCTCGCCTCAGCATGCTCAATCCAGTGTAACACTTGGCTGCTTGCCCTTCCCTAGGCACACTGTTGGTATTTTCATGTCCCATCTGCTACTGCCTCTGGAGGACGTTAGGATAAGTGGGTTGATCCAGAAAGGACACCCACTGTCCTGGCCCCCTGCCTAAGACATGCAAATACAGAGTAGCTTCCCAGCCAAAGGCGTGTTATTTTAAATACGATTATTATCCACAACTACTACGGACTGAACAGTTCGTAGGTGAGTTATGCTAAGCCTTTTGCCTGCATTTACTCATTTCATCCTCATTTAAAGTATATACAAGGCAGATTTTACCATCTCTATGTTAGAAATAAGGAAGGTGCAATTCTATAACTTGACCAAAGTCACACAACTGATACATGGCAGAGTAAGGATTGAAGCATGTATACTATCATGTAAGAAACGAGGCGCCGGTCTATGTTCGATGCAGGATGCAGGACACTTGGGGCTGGTGCATGGGGATGATCCAGAGAGACGATGTGGGGTGGGAGGTGGGAGGGGCATTCAGAATTGGGAGCTCATGTACACCTGTGGTGGATTCATGTCGATGTATGGCAAAGCCAATAGAGTATTGTAAAGTAAAATAAAGTAAAAAAAATAAATAAATAAATGTATTCAAAATGAAAAAAAAAAAACTCAGATCTGGTAGATACCAAAGCCTATTTTCCCCACACCATGCTGCCTCTCCAAAACCTAACTATCAAAATGATGAAACCAATAACAATGAACTCAACTAGTAAAACCAATGGAAATTACCAAAGCTGTCCTCTGAGGTAAATTTATAGCTGGCAATTCACATATTTATTTTGTAAATTAAGCATTCAATTTAAGGGTTAGGAAAAAAAGTTTACAACCTGAAGTCAGTGACTATAAAATCAGATACATGAATCGAAATGGAAAACACGAATAAAATGGACAAAATGGACTTTGCTGTAAGATTGTGGCAGTCTACACAGCACTTCCTCTGAATGTGGAGTTCCCAGGAATGAACTAAGGAATCTGAGAGGATATTTATACTAATGTGAAAGCTTTGTTTCTGGTAAATATGTATGCCCAGAGATTAGGGTATAAATAATGGCAGTAGCTGTTGGGCCCTGTGGCTTCAGACTATGGAATGGTATAGGGGTCTGGGCCCCAAGAGCCGGCCTGATTAGCTTAGGTGGTTCCCACACTTACCCAAGTCACTAGGACACCCTTGTAGGCTAGATGCAGCAGGAGCCTTAAGCCTGTCCTGCTCTGCTCTCCTTCTGAAGACCATACTACTCCGCTGAGGTCTACCCACATACAGCTTAGCAGCTACAAGATCTAGCATGGTCAGCTGGTGGCTATGCCTGCCTCTAGGTTGGGAAGATTCAGCAGGGGCTTAGAAGGAAAGAATGCAGGGAGCTTGCTTTTTCCCTGAATTATTCCTATGTTTATAAGGCAATTGTATGAAACAATTGTTCCATGGCTTTAAATCTAGTAAATAAAACTCCCTTTGAGACTCTGGTTTGAAAGACGGTGAAGATCAGAGTAACTACATTGTTTATATAATAAACACACACCCAAGACTATAACATTTTTATAATGAAACCTGGTGTAATAAAATTTGTGTCGAAGCAAAAAGCAGTCATTTTCCTCTCCACTTTTATTGTGCCGAATGCAATCCCTACCAAGTCCTACTTGGAGGCATCTTTGATTAAGGGCCTGGTCGCCCCCCACTTGTGAGCTGTCCAGAGTTGGCAGGGGTGCCATGACCTTGCTGAAACTAATGCCAGAAGACGGCTCCATTCACAAAGTGCCAGTGGCTCTGAGAGGGTGAGCCCTCCAGCCTCCCCCAACTCCAGACCCCAGCCTGCCCCCAACACCTCAGCCTTGGATCTTCATGTCTCCAAGGTAAACTGGGTCAGGCTGTCCTAAAGGTCTTCCCCCAACCCCACCATCTTTCTCCTTGAACACAGCCTGGAAACTTCTGGCAGGCACCTGCAGGGGAATTATTTCTTTGACACTCCTTCCCATGACTTAGTCCTTCTGTCCTGATAAAAGACTACCTGGCTGTTTATTCGCCCGTGAATCCAGTGATCCTCATGAAACTGGGTGGATTTTAGGTCCTGGATTGTTGTACTTGGTTCCCTGAGGGAAAGCAGGGGTTAGGGTGGGAGTGAAGTTCTGATTTCTTACCTACGGCAGTGATTCTCAATCCTGGCTGCACGCGGGGATTCAGCTGGGGAGCTTTCTAAAGAAATGCTCTGATGCCTGGGTCGATCCCCAGAGGTTCTGACTGAACTGGCCTGAGGAGCAGCCTGCATGTCAAACAATGGTGATTCATCACAAGTATATAAGCTATTTGAGATGTGGACTGAACAACCTCTCTGCTCCCAAGTTGAGAAACCGTGATGCCCTGAAGAACACACAGGCTCAGCGATGCCCACCGGAAGCTGCCAGACCCACAGGACTGTTTCTTTTCCCTCTTAACGGATCTTAGGTAACTAAGTGACACAAACCAGCATCTCCTCATCATCACACCTGAAGAAGCAACTCAGAGGGAGTGCTGTTAGATGGTGAAGCAGAATAGCATTGTCAGTGAGTGAGGCTGCAGACGACCATATTGGTTAGGCTAACGCATGGCCACAGCGCACTGCCCCAGTCTCCACAGACCCAGTGGAGGCAAATGCGCACCATGGTGGCTTAGCTAGGCTGAGAAGAGTGCTAGCTTCAGCCAGAACACCACCGTGCTTCACGCTGACGGTGACCGACACGGTAGTGGCATCTCTAGAAAAAAGGCTCCATCCCCGCCATGCAGGAGCCCGAGTTCAAATGGAAGGACTAACCATGATGCAGGACAGATACTGCAGAGAGTTTGACACTTTTCAAACAGGGTTCGCTGGTGTGGCCGAGCTGATGTGGTGAAGAACTAAAAGGAAGTGGGGGTTTAAACCAAAGAAGTCAAGATGGCACAGAGTGTGTTAAGGCCACTGCAAATGGAACAGAAATGACACTGGCTCTGGGGACTCCCAGATCAAGGCTGTTTGGGGGCCACCGGGAGAGACATAATCCTCTACCTGTGATCTCAGGGTGAGGACAGGATACTGAAGAATTCCAACAAGATGGGGGGCAAAGTGCCGGAGGAGAAGCAACGGACTAGCAGGCCAGGTGCAGTGCTAGCCGGTGCAGGACGTGGGGCCAAGCCCACAGAGGCCTCCCCAACCACCCAGACTGGAGCCTGACGATCCTGCCCTGACTCCTCCTCCGCAGGCCACCCTCTGGGCCCTCTTGGAAGACAGGCCAAGGTCGGCACAGAAGAGGAGAAGGGAGAAACCTTGTCCTGTCTTAAGTGGTCCAGCACCTCAGAAGGAGCACAAAGTTGCCAAGTTGGCCAGCCTGGAAGAACCACCCCAAGTCCCTGGAGCTCAGGAGCTGCGAGCACAAAAGTGAGTGTCATCTCTGCAGGTCAAGCACAGCCTCCCCTTGCTCTTTCCTCACTCCCCCCACATGAATCATTGCTGGAAACGGGCTCCCTCGGGCCTAGCCTCCCCTGGTTCCCTCCCCCTTTGTTTCGCTAGGAAATGCTGCAAACCCCCAAGTACCTGCATTCTTGGGCATGCAGCAAGCGAGAGGCATGCTTGGATTCCCGCTCTGCTTCTTGAGGCCGGGCCTATTCTTTCATCCAAAGCCCTCTGGAGTCCCAGGAGCTGAAAGCTGATCTGCTTAAGTCGGCAGGCAGAGCAGGGGGGTGGGAGGGCGAGGGAGGGCAACCCTCGGTGAGGAGGGTGGCAGATTCTCACTCGACATCTGCGCTGCCTCCGGGACTCCCCCCTGGAGGGGGAGATGGTCTCACCCAAGCAAGCGCTGGGCCAGCTGCTAATCCCTGGGGGTTCACTTGAATGGCAAATCAGGACTCTGGGGCAGCCTCAGCCACACCCTGTCTGCAGAGGAGGGGCTCAGCTGCACTCTCCTTCCTCGGCCCTGGAGGACTTCCGAAGGCCCTGGTACTTTCTACAGCTGCACTGGCATCACCTGGGAGCTGGTTTGAAATGCAGACTCTCAGGAGGAGCTCTGCCAAGAGCCACGTGGCTATGGAAACCGTGAGCATGCCGCTGGACACAGGAAGCCGGCCCAAGGCCTGTTAAGCCAAGGAGCCAAGACAGCCCAGCCCCGGGGCGACTGTCCCGTCAGG
>SJYV01032626.1:0-11532 GCA_006410875.1 Neotragus pygmaeus
TCATCTGCATATCTGAGGTTATTGATATTTCTCCCGGAAATCTTTGGTTCCAGCTTGTGCTTCTTCCAGCCCAGCGTTTCTCATGATATGTGTATACTTATGGATAATTCATGTTGAGGTTTCATAGAAAACAGCAAAATTCTGTAAAGCAATTATCCTTCAATAAAAAATAAATCAATTAAAAAAAACACAAATTTCAATTTGTATGATTCCTAAGCCATTGCTGTTTTCAATGATTAAGAGTTAAATATCACTTCACAGCTTACAAAATGCTTTCATCTGTTGTCTCTTTTAGTCCTCATAGCAATCCAAATAAATAAGTAATATTGTTATTATCCCTAAATAGATGTGGAAACAGGCAGAAAAAAGGTTAAATCTAAGAATCGTTTAGCTATGACTGAGGATCTCAACCTAGTGCTTCTATTTACCATGTAGTTGATCTTGGAAAATGTGTGGCGGCTTCAGCTTTGTGAAAAGTACATAGTGATTTCAGTCTTATGAAAAGTATATAATGGCTTCAGTCCTTTGAAGTATGCATGCCGGCTTCAACCTTGTGACTTTGAAGCATCTCCAAGGCTTCAAGACACCTAAATAACTAAAATATCTGATGACGGGCAATATACATTGCCATGACTCTTCCTAAAGTTAATTAAAATGGAATTGTAGGGAGGCAGGGGAGAGGTTAGTGATATTTAACTTTATTTCAACAATTTTTATTACTAAATAATGTTTATTTATCATTAAAAAATAAATCTTATATGACTTTACTTCAGTCCCTTCTTTGTATATCCTTCCAGAAAGTGTATTTACAGATACAAGAAGGCTCGTTGTGTCACCGTCTAGGGCTGCCCAAGTACCGCACATGTTGGGGTTTCCCTTCCTGATTCCAGTGTGCTTCTGGAAATCAAAGACCTTGAATTACACTTCTAGGAAAGAGGAAACCACATGGGCCAATAAGACGAGACTGGAAAAAATAACATGTTGCAGCAAAAAGAGATCACAACTGCTGAACATTCTATATGCCATGTGCAGGCAGCTTCTCATGAAAGGCTCTCGCCATAATAGGGAAACCGCCTCGCAGTCTTTCAGCACAGGCTATGGGTGGTATTTTCTGGATGGCCACAGTGTACTGGCAGGCTCCCACAGGAGTCCCCGCTGCCTGTGACTGGAAGTACCTTGCTGTCTGCACTGGTAACTCTGCTGCCCCACATATCATTCCAACAAATCCAGTCCCCTCACCTCAGGTCCCACCAACCTCTTTCAGAGTCCTTTCCCACTTATTTTTCTTCCATCTCTACTATCGCAAGTGAATCTCAGTTGCTTGTGTCCATTGCCTAGCTCTCTATTGGGTTATTCCTCTTTTTCTTACTGATTTATAAGCATTCTTTGCATATTAATGGAATTTGTTTCTTTTTCTCACCTTTGCTGAAGTTATTCTTCCCCAGTATTTGTCTCTTAACTTTTTAAGTAGCGGTTTCTTTTCTTTTCAAAAGTCTTCAATTTTCACTAGTCAAATGTGTCTCTTACTTTATGATGTCTAGATTTGGTGTCAAGATACAAAAAAGACCTCCTTGTTTTAATTTTCTAAATTATTTTGTCCAGTGTTTCTTACAGTTTGTATGTAAGAAATTTTATGTAACAAGATTTATTTTTTACATTCAATATTTGATAGGTCTACAACTTATTTCAGCTACGGAGTAAGTTAGTAATACAACTATTTTCAGATAGCTAGCCAAAACTCCAACATTTTTGCTGAATAATGGATATCTATTCCCCTAATTTGAAATTCCAACACACTAAATTCCTTACACATTCGGGTCCATTTTTTGACTTTCATTTCTATTTCTTTGGTCTGTGTAGTTTCAAAGTTATAAAATTGCTATAACTATAATCACAGCATTCCTGGCCCCATCCCTGATTTTTAGTATTTTGCCTCATAATTTGCTGGTTTCTTTCTCTATCTCAACCCCATGATAAACTTTAGTATCATTTTGCATGATGTCTGACCTCAGGAATGCAGCAAGAAATGGAAAATGAGAGGCTAGTTCCTGCTAATGAGATATCATAGAGACTGTAGACCTTGATCCACAGACTGTAATTAGTTTCCTTCATCTTTATAGTAGGTTTTTATAGTTTCTATAGTATAGCAGGCCTGGACTCACAACTGAGCGTGGCCAATCATTCACCAGCCAGTCTTAGCACGTGACTTAATTGCTCCTTCAGTTGTTGGCAAGCAAGGGGCCCATATGAAACCAGCTCTAAGCTAGACTATAGGCAGCGGGGAAACCTGGATACGTTGCTCCTGCCACTGCAACACTGGTGAGCAGCACAAGTGAATGTGAGAGGGAACAAGCAATGAATATTACATTTGCCATTTAGAAAACATAAGGTTAAGAGAAACTACACTCCTTTTCTCATCTCCAAGGCAAGCAATCAAAGTCGTTTCCTCGTTTCCTATGTTAAAGGGCAAATAAATGGGCTATTCAGAATGGCTTTGTATTCAGAATGGCTTAAACCAAGTTGGAGTTGAGGAAATGGAGAATTTGACTTGCACACTCCTAAGTAGGTCTGGTGTACATTTACTAGGAAGTTATCTCCTTTCCCACTATGGAGAACACTTACAGTTATTGCAATAATACAGTTTTACCAACTAGATTTCTTTTTTTAGAAAAAATATAAAATTTGGGTTTTTTTATGAAATGTGGTTGGAAAATCTCATTGTGAACTCCACATCGAAGGTGATTCGGCAAGTTCTAATCTAAAATTGGAAAAAAATATTCAGAGTAGGAGCAAATGGCACATCTGCACAATGGAAGCAAGATGCCTTCCCCAGGCTATAGTCTTTATCTGTGAAACTGAAGCATCCAAACAGTCACTAATGTTGTTAAGAACTACCAGAACTAGGGCTGCTTCCCCGACACCAAGCAAAGTTTTATTTCAGTTTTCTCATCACAGTGAAGTGGAAGTTTTAAACCAAATGCTTCTATTCTCCTCTTCTTCCCTGACACATACAGCACTAAACAATATTCAAATATTCAAATGCCTCCCAATTCCTAGGCATCTGTTAGAAGTTGGGACACTTTGCATATAAGACCCCTCTAGACTGCTTCTCTTGGTCTTAGGAATATCTGTCAGGAAAACTTTTGATCTCAGATGACAGTTAAGCTCCAAGGTGGCAGGCGTGCAATTTCTTCAAGTGGGAAAAAGACTTTCTCTTTTGTTACCTCCACTGAAGCAGAAATTGGGAGGTTGTAGGGGTCTTATCGGAGAAGGAAATGGCAACCCACTCCAGTGTTCTTGCCTGGAGAATCCCAGGGACAGGGGAGTCTAGTGGGCTGCCGTCTATGGGGTCGCACAGAGTCGGACACGACTGAAACGACTTAGCAGCAGCAGCGGCAGCAGGGGTCTTATGACATTTAAGCTAAGATCTATGGTAATATCAATCTCAAATTTCTTGATTTGTTCAATGCACTGAAAAGCAAGTTCTACTCTGTTCACTAACAGAATAGCAGAGAGTAAACAGGCATAATTTCTTGATAATAATGGGCTTTTTGTAATCCTATGGCTTCCCTGATAGCTCAGTTGGCAAAGAATCTGTCTGCAATGCAGAAGACCTGTGTTCGATCCCTGGGTTGTGAAGATCCCCTGGAGAATAGAAAGGCTACCCACTCCAGTATTCTGGCCTGGAGAATTCCATGGACCGTATAGTCCACAGGGCTGCAAAGAGTTGGACACAACTGAGCGAATTTCACTTCACTCTTTGTAATCCTTGGACAAACATTACATGAGTTCTTCCCTTGCTGCCATATGTATAAGAGACATATACATATCTTTTGAAAAGAGACTTACAGATCCAATCCTAGTACTTCACAGTTGTGGTCAGTTTACTAACTTCAAAATAATATTAAGAGTCCCAAGATACACATGCCCTTTAACCCAGTAATTTCACTTCCAGCATTTTATCCAAAGTACAAAATTAGTAAGTCAAAGAAAACAAAAATTATATATGTCAAAAATTATTTTAACAATAAAAAAAGACAACAACTAAAATGTCCAACAGTTATTTAACTGTTGACCTATAGGACAAATTATTACACAGCTGTAAAGAGAATGTTTTCAAAAACTAATCAATGATATAGAGAGATATGTACCAAAACAAATGTATTTATTAAAATATTTACAGAGTATCTACAAATGCATCAGTTCAGTTTAGTTCAGTCGCTCAGTCATGTCCAACTCTTTGCGACCCCATATATCACAGCATGCCAGGCCTCCCTGTCCATCATCAACTCCCGGAGTTCACTCAGACTCACATCCATCGAGTCCGTGATGCCATCCAGCCATCTCATCCTCTGTCGTTCCCTTCTCCTCCTGCCCCCAATCCTTCCCAGCATCAGAGTCTTTTCCAATGAGTCAACTCTTCGCATGAGGTGGCCAAAGTACTGGAGTTTCAGCTTTAGCATCAGTCCTTCCAAAGAAATCCCAGGGCTGATCTCCTTCAGAATGGACTGGTTGGATCTCCTTGCAGTCCAAGGGACTCTCAAGAGTCTTCTCCAACACCACAGTTCAAAAGCATCAATTCTTCGGCACTCAGCNATCAGTCCTTCGAAAGAAATCCCAGGGCTGATCTCCTTCAGAATGGACTGGTTGGATCTCCTAGCAGTCCAAGGGACTCTCAAGAGTCTTCTCCAACACCACAGTTCAAAAGCATCAATTCTTCGGCACTCAGCCTTCTTCACAGTCCAACTCTCACATCCATACATGACCACAGGAAAAACCATAGCCTTGACTAGATGGACCTTAGTCAGCAAAGTAACGATTCTGCTTTTGAATATGCTGTCTAGGTTGTTCATAACTTTTCTTCCAAGGAGTGTGTCTTTTAATTTCATGGCTGCCATCACCATCTGCAGTGATAAGCTATAAATTCCCTTCTCTGCTCTCACTTGTTTAAGTTGATTTTCTTTTGCTTACAACCCTAAGAATCCAACAACCTGTCAGCACAAAGGCATATTTATTAAAACTTTAATCAACAGGAGTCTTAAAATGTACTTTTCCACCTCTTTGTCACCATTCAGTACATCTCTCTACTTAATCATTATCCCACATAGCACTTAAAGCAGGTAAAAAATATATATATATATATATATTTTTTTTCATACCTTTAACTGTTTGGATTCTAGAAGTATCGTGACACCAACAGCGAAAAGAAATTGCCTAGTCTGAGCTGTCAGGTCTCTGTTATTCAGTCTAATTATCCAAAATTGACGCAATAGCTTTCATCAATTAACCAAGGAAACAAGTAGGAAAAGTCCCTTGGAAACTTTCCTGATTAGCAAGAAGTGTGAAATGTTTCTGAAGTTAAAATAAGCATGGCCAGGTTATGGATTAGAATGTAAAGTTGACATAAAATTTTAAGAGCCTAGAATTCAAAGACACTTCTTACTTGTGTTTCATTGTTTTAGTTTATATATATATATCCTAGGGCACATGTTCTTTTTTTTTTGAGTACTTAGGAAAGGTATTTCTGTACAAAACTTAGCAGTCTCACAGTGGAAATAGAGACCTATTAAAATTTTTGAAAACAAGCAGAGACTTGACCAGAGCTACTAACAGCAATAGGTAAGATGGTCTGGAAAAAGAGGAGATTACAGATGAGACCCCTTTGGAATTCAGTACAATTGTCCAGGCAAGTAATAGTGACAGTCTCAGTAAAGATAAATGATTTTCTGTTCTGGTTTCTACCTGACCCATGCAAGCACCAACCATAAAAGGGAAAGGACATACTAAATGTTAAACAGTCAACATATATAAAGTGCTTCATATAGCAAACACTCAGACAGCATTTATCAAGAGCCAGACACTATTCTAAGCACTTTACAAATATTAGCTCATTTAATTCTCATTATAAATTTATGAGGTAGTGGGACTTCCCTGATGGTCCAGTGGCTCAGAGTTTGCACTTCCAATGCAGAGGGTCTGGGTTCAATCCCAGATCTGGAAACTAAGATCCCACATGTTGAGTGATGCAGCCAAAAATCAAATAAACAAGCAGAAATGAGACCTTGCACCTTGCTCACCCCTGGGCAGATCCCAGGGACCCACCTCCCAGACCCACCAGTCTACCTGGTCCAATGTTGCATGGGAGGAGCAGAAAGAACAGTGAGCTATAGAGGTGTCTTGAGGGAAGGGATGAAGGACAACTTGGCAGTGAACTGCTCATGTCTGGTAAGTCAAGTATCAGATGCCTAGGTGATGGAGAAGATTAGGGATCCTACCAAATTCTCCAGAAGGCAGGAATTTGGATGAAAACTTAAGGAGAAAAGGATAGCAGGGACCACACAATTTGACCAAGATTAAATTTCCACCACTCCAAGTGGAACAGAGGCTTACAAGAACAATTATAAGAGAAATTATACAGGAAAAAAAAAAAAAAGAACGTAGGGACTTCCCTGGCAGTCCAGTGATTGAGACTCTGCGTTTTCAATGCAGGGGGGCCCAGCCAGGTTTGATCCCTGGCAGGGAAATGAGAGCCCATAGGCCATGTGGTGTGGCCAAAAAGTAAGTAAATAAATAGGAATAGTAAAAGAATGAATGTAATATCTTTGCATATCTGAACATGTTGCCTGAGATTTGTATCCACAAAGCACAGAAGCACAGAGGTTACTGACCGGCATCCTATCGTATGCCCATAGAATAGAGTGGCAGAATGGAGGAAGTTACAATGGCAGGATTCCATCTTTGAGAAGATAAAGGATCCTCTCAGGGGTTCTCTGAACACTGTGGCTCGCTGTACCTTGTCAGTCTCACATGCTCAACTTCCCATACTGTTTCTCCCCAGTTAATACGCTCTCCGCTTCCAGCTTTTTGTTTGGAAATCTTATGTGTCCTCCAAATCCCAGCATATGAAACCATGAAGCTGTGAGTACTCCTTTTCGATCCCTCTGAGATTCCATCATGTATACATAGAGGGTGTGTGTGTGTGTGTGTGTGTGTGTCCTAAGCCACCTCAGTCATGTTCGACTCTTTGTGCCCCCTTGGACTGCAGCCCACCAGGCTCCTTTGTCCATAGGATTCTCCAGGAAAGAATACTGGAGTAGGTTGCCATGCCCTACTCTAGGGGATCTTCCCAACCCAGGGATTGAATTCATGTCTCTTATATCTCCTGCATTGGCAGATATGTTCTTTACCATTTGNTGCAGCCCACCAGGCTCCTTTGTCCATAGGATTCTCCAGGAAAGAATACTGGAGTAGGTTGCCATGCCCTACTCTAGGGGATCTTCCCAACCCAGGGATTGAATTCATGTCTCTTATATCTCCTGCATTGGCAGATATGTTCTTTACCATTTGCGTCACCTGCAAAGCTCATATATGGAGGATATTCGATATTTTCTGCATGAATAAAAAAGCACTTGACCTCATCTTCTGTCTCTCCGTGTCTCACCTCACTAACTAGTTTTTACTTTTTGTGAGGGTCTGGACTGTATTATATACATCATCATAATTGTTTCTTTAAAAAAAATTATTCTCTTTATTTTATTTATTTATTTAATTCTTTTATTGAAGTATAGTTGATGTACAATATTATATCTTACAGGTATACAGGTATATAGTGATTCATAACTGTAAAGGTTACGCTCCATTTACAGTAGTTATAAAATATTGGCTATATTCCCTGTGTTGCACAATATATCCTTGTATCTTACTTTATACATAATAGTTTGTATCTCTTAATCCTTCACCCCTATATACCCACCTCTCCCCATTGCTAGCTTGTTCTCTATGAGTTTGCTTTTTTGCCATATTTACCAGTTTGTAGTATTTTTTTAGATTTAAGATATAAGTGATATCATACAGTATTTGTCTTTCTCTGTCTGACATCTCACTTTCAGCATTTTTTTCATAACAGCATCAAATATATAAAAGGTATTCACTGTATATATATGAAAGAATGAATTCCCAGGGTGTCTGTACAATAAAATAGAATATCTAGCGTCTTAGATTGGGTTCTTCCAGAAGCCAGCTGAACAACAGATTCAAGTTGAAGTTCTCCTGGCACAGGTTAATAAGGGAGTAACGGAAGCAGGACAGAGAAGGGGAGGCAGACAAGAAAAGGGTGCAATTTTTGATGAATTCTTGGACATGGTCTGAGCATGTAGGGAGCTCTGGATCATAAATTGCAGCTTGAGTTCCTGCAGTCTTGAGGTTAGGGAGCTGGCCTTCGTCCACTCTCACTAGTCAGGGGCTGCCTACCAGCCACCTTGGGGAATGAGCACTCTCAGGCATCTCGAACCTTCCAAATGGAGGTGGCTCCAATAGCCCAGGGGCAACTCTTTGGAAGGTTGTTGGTATAACCCGAGGAGTTTCTGAGGGGTTCTGAGCAGTGTATCTCCGTGTTCATTGCACCTGGGAACAAACAGGTCATAGAGGGCATCTTTGATTCATTTTGAACATTATGCTCCTGTTCATCCTTGTTTTTTTTTCTGGTTCCTTGATTTTTTTTTTTTTTCCTGGTCTGTTTGCTAATCTATATCGTACCTCCTTGTATTTGTTTATATAAAATGATAAAAAGAATTGTAACTATTCTTAAACACAAGCAAATACCAGATAGTCCAAAGATTTATATCTAAAAAAGGAAACCATAAAAGTCCTGGAGGAAGGCTCCCAGCCACTTGGGGTGGGAAGTAGGGACTTGAGAAGGTTGAATTACTCTACAGAGGAAGTGGAAAGAATTTGTTATTTATTTATTTATTTACTCTTCTGGGAGGGCAAGCACAGAGGAGAGAGGAGTAAGGCAGAAACAACAGATGTAGCCAAAAGACTGCTGAGAACCAGAGTGCCTGATGTTTGATTTTAAGATGCTGTGTGGCTCTGTTCCGCTAAGTGGTCATTGTAGACAGCTCCAAACCTTGGGTAAACAGGAGCTGCTTCTGGTATGGAAACTAAGAGATAGATCGAAGAGAAGAGATGAAAGAACAATCTGGAACTGCACGATGGAGAACAAGGGTTCAGTGTCGGCAGCTCACACCAGCCAGGCCAAGAGACCAGAACTCCACAGGGAATTGCAGCGGTCTTGACCGAGGTACTGGATTTCCTTTTTCTGGAGGCGTGGAATATGACCAAGCCAATCTTGTCTAGATCCTTCTGATAACTGAACTGCACCAAGGAGGCTAAAAGCCCTTCAAAGTATCATTACAAAGTGCTTTTATAAAATAATATCCAATCATAATATGGGAGAAGTTACACAAGTTGTGTGAAAATACGGAATAAGGCAGAATCAGAACCTGAGAAGTTTCCAGTCCAGGCTTCTGTTACATATTTTTGTTCCTCAGCAGCAGCTTGCAATGACAGGGCCAAAGCTGCTGCCTGCATCTGGTGCTTCTCTGAAAAGCTTCACAGTGAAACAGGGAATCTCAAAAATGGGTTCATTTAAATCCCCTCTGTGTCATAACTGCCTGAAAAGTTGCAGACTTGGGGAATAAGATAAATATATAGTCACCATGACAGATTTCAAGTTTTGGCCAAATCAGTAAAATGAATGTGTACCCTCCCAATGGGGGACTATGGTGACAACCAGCTCTTAAGAGTGCATAGATATGCAGAGGTTGGGACCAATGGGGGAGGGAGGTGGTAGGTTCAGGAAGTGATCCCTGAAAGGATGATGGGAGAGTTGAAAAGTGAGACTGGGAAGGAGAGAGAGCCAGGAAAGGAGACGTTAATGAGTGAGTTACTACACTGGGTAATCAGGGCTCTATCCTTGTGCAGAATACTTAGAATCGTCTCACAGAGAGGCAAGGAAGATGGGATATTTATTGACCAATCCCTGACCCTTTTTGGTTGAAGGTTGCTTTGGGTTGTTTATTTGTTTGTTTGTTTTCCTTAATTTGGCCGCACCAGATCTTGGTTGGGGAACGCAGGATCTTTGATCTTCGTTGCAGCATGTGGGATCTTTAGCTGTAGCATGTGGAATCTGGTTCGCTAACCAGAGATCGAACCGGAGCTCCTGCATTAGGAGTATGGCATCTTACCCACTTTAGGGTCTTAATTCCCCAGCATCCCCTCATTGCCAGGGAAGTGATCTGGGAGAGAAATGTGTGACTTCAGTTGTCTGCAGGTAGGACAGTGAGAGTTTTGAATGTCCTTTCCCTTGCCTATTAGTTTTGTGACTTTTCTTCCCTGTGCTTCAATTTACTCAGCTACAGAAGCATGTTGATAATAAACAAAACTTACAGGGTTTTAATAAGACTTAAATGACAAAAGATATTTATATGTAAAATGCTTAGAAAATTCTCAGGAGCCAAATTAATAACACCATTACCATGTTAAATCTACCACATCCATTAAACTAAACTGTTAAGTGAATGATAGCTATTCTCTCTTACTCTTTGGAAAGANCAAAAGATATTTATATGTAAAATGCTTAGAAAATTCTCAGGAGCCAAATTAATAACACCATTACCATGTTAAATCTACCACATCCATTAAACTAAACTGTTAAGTGAATGATAGCTATTCTCTCTTACTCTTTGGAAAGATAATAACTTATTTGCATTAGTTGCCTTTTTTTCTAAGCAATCTAATGTTTTTTTCCTTAACAGATTTTCAACTTCATTCGTGCTTATAATTGTGAATTTTATAATGTTCATAATGAATAGTTATAAAGGTGGGTATCCATGAAGCAGATGACAGATAAAGTACTTTCTATATAGCTTGAGCTGCAGATCAAGTTTTATGTAAAGTCAGGTTTTTCTTTTGTGTTTCGGTTTATTTTCTAATGTTGTCTTTGCTAAAGGAAATGACCTGAGCTTTGCTCCAGGTCCCTGTGTATTGGGTATCACTGTCACCTGCTGCTAAACNGTAATTTCTATATAGCTTGAGCTGCAGATCAAGTTTTATGTAAAGTCAGGTTTTTCTTTTGTGTTTCGGTTTATTTTCTAATGTTGTCTTTGCTAAAGGAAATGACCTGAGCTTTGCTCCAGGTCCCTGTGTATTGGGTATCACTGTCACCTGCTGCTAAACATTATGATTGAAGGTGAATCTTGAAATTAGAACATTTTTTTTTTTTTTTTTTACTGATACCATTCCCAGCATTATGCAAAGTCAATGAACATATACCCAAAACTAGAAAGGAAAATATTTCAACTTGAGAGACAGAAAAAAAATGGATTCCTGGGAATTTCCTGGTAATCTAGTGGTTAAGACTCAGTGCTTTCGCTGCTAGGGTGTGGGTTTGATCCCTCCTTGGTGGCTCAGATGGTAAAGAATCTGCTTGCAATGCAAGGCACCTGGGTTCAATCCCTGGGAGACCCGAGTTTGATCCCTGGATTGGGAAGATCCCTTTGAGAAGGGCATGGCAACCCACTCCAGTATTCTTGCGTGGAGAACTTCATGGACCAAGGAGCTTTGTGAGCTACAGTCAATGGGGTCGCAAAGAGCAGCTAACACTGTGGGGAACTAAGATCCCACAAGCCAAACCACACAGTGTGGCCAAAAAAAAGAAAAGAAAGAAAGGATTCCTAATCTACTTCTTGTTTT